>JAVSBS010017959.1:0-48894 GCA_033124195.1 Coracias cyanogaster
TGTTGTAACCTCCGCACTTTAAAATATTATTTTATTTTTCCCTTTTATTAAATGTCATGTAACCAGCAAAAGTGATGGCAGTTGAGTAAAATAACACATTAAAAAACAGAACTGTTGAAAGTGAGACAGAACTAATTTCTCTAGCAACTTATGGAGGTCTGGTATAAAGTTAGTTTGTCTCCAAGTTGGCAGCCATCAGAGCTCACGCTAGAGTGTAAGCCAGACATTTAAAGATCTAATATTACAAGTGGAAATCACAAGAGGGTTTGATTCATTTAAAAACCAAGAAAGATCAGACAACCAGAGATGAAGAGCCACGTATGTTTTCTATTATTCTTTCCTTCTAAAAATTATTTCCAATTAATAGCAAGTTGGCTTTTTATTCTTTTCATATTTCTGTTGTGTCCAAAAATAACATTAAGTTGTGCCGTCACATACTTTTTCACAAATAAAACAACCAACCAGAATACTGTGGGGTTTTTAAAAATAAAATCATAGAAACATATACATTTAAAACTACTAGAGTAATTAGGTTTTTCTGCACTTGTCTTAAATAATGAGTTAAATACCTCAACCTCAGTTTTGTAGCTATGGTAAGAACGACAAAAGTAGTAGTTCTGCTAGCACAGTTATTTTCCTTATTTCATAGAATACTTTAAAAACTGCAACCTTCCTAATGTAAAGAGGTACCTTTTCATGCATAGGACTATGTCACTGTATTCCTGTAAAAATGCAAGATAAGGTGGCAGAAAGGTCTATTGTATATTTTTCTGTGGTTGACATATGGGGTTATAAATGGGAATATTTTTGTCTGGGTTTTGGATCCAGTCTAGATTAATGTCACTTAAGGTCATTATTACTTTATATCCTCCTCATCACTAGCATGTGAGTAATCCCTGCGCAGTACTGTTCCAGCTCTGCAGTTCAGCCATGTGAGGCTAAGCAAGTTTTAAAGCACATTGCTCTGAGCCTCCAGTGAGCACGCTGGCAAAACTCGCTCCTGTCCCCTTCTCAGAGACACCCGATCCAAAGGCTGGTTGCCACGTTTTCATGGGTAAATGCTCTTGGACCGCATCCCACGTGCTCCTTGGCACTGCACAAATCCCTTGGCTTTGCACTGAAATCCTGCATTTAGACCTCTCTTTTTTTTATATTCCTAGGGCAAGGAAGGAGGGAAAGGACAATGGAGGCAGGTAGGGTTTGTATTGACTTTTGACAGCATAAGTCGAAGACGGACATTACAAGTCTGAACAGAAGAACTGCCCATTGCAGTCAGCAACGTGTGTGGCTGAAGCACTGCTCAAATGGGTTGGCAGTTTGTCCGTGGAAAATGTAAGTCTGAACAGAAGTGGTTACCAAAAGGACTAAGAATAGCAAAGTGACTGTTCTGGGCTGGCTGTGATTCCTACAGGTGATTAGGAGTTAGTCATTTCTGTTGAATGCAGAACCCACTAAGCATAAGCTTCCTCCTTCCCCTATCTGCTTTTCCCTGTAGGCTAATGCCTGGGCACTCCAAGAGGGAGCTGGTGTGTGAGCTGCCCCAAGAATGGGTGTCTTGGGCTTCAGGAGGATTTTGGGGCAGGGCAGGACAGCCTGAGCCGTTGGTCCTTTTGCTTAAAGAGTTCTGCAAAAGTAACACCGGAGCAGCATCAGCAGGGAGAGAGCCTCAGAAGATGTGCTGTGATGGAATGACCCCTCTGGTCTTGACCAAGAGTTGTTCTGAAGGGTGTCCTTACAACCGGAGGTAGGAAAGGAGGTCAGTGATTCCCAAATCCAGTGCAAATTATGTATTCTTGTTCACATGTTTCTCGTTTGGTGATTTTTAGAGCTCTATATGAGGAAACTAAATACAAATGCCCAGGAACCAAAACCATGTCAGAGATAAAATCAAGCATGGTACGAGTGAAATCAGCTCTGCTATTTGTTTGTTACATAAATGGATGCTTTTCTTTAAGCTGTAGTCTCACCTGAAAATGCGATGAAGGGGAGCAGTCTTCCTTATTCTGTATTTTGATGTAGATGCTTTGCTAAAAAATCCCAGTTATTTTGCAGGTTTTTTATTTTGATTTATTCTAATTAAATAAAACCCACAACCCTTATGCTCCTTGGAAACCCATCTGCCACAGGGATGGATCATCACCTTCTCCATCCAGAAGACCAGACTGACCACTTTGGTGAACATTCTCTTAGCAGTGAAGAGCAGCGTGCTCTGTATGGCCCTCCCTGGAGTTTACCAAGTTAAAGGGATCCTGCAGGAGGTGATGGCCACAAAGCTACTTCAAACACTCTTGTAGTAATATCAAAACAGGGGTAGCAGACCAACGGCACTTAAAAGGAGTTTAAATCTATCACTCCACTTGGCTGGTTTCCTTAAAAGGGATAAAATTGACGTTTGACAGCAAAGTGAGATGCCTTGGGTAAGCAAAGATGCATTTGGCACAGAATGTCTGCTTTACTTCGCTCTGAGTCAAATTTTTGGAAGGGCAAAATGTGCAATATACAGAAGAAAGGTAACAGCAATGAACTTAAATTCATTTGTTAAAAATATGTAGTTTATTTTAGGACAGAATTTCCACTTTTAAACCTGCATCAATTTTTGTATCGATCTCAACCACTTCAAAATGTGAATTTGCTGATAGAGTTCCTGAGCTAGTCTGAGGGATGAGGCTGGATTTTTTTTTTTTTTTTCTTCCTAATTTACATCCTGAAGATCAGAATTTCCCCAACAAAAGTACGGTTCTGCCAATTATTCTTACAGCTTCATAGTGAACTTAGGTGTCCTGAGCTCTCTTTGTTGCAATTGGATCAGTATCACAGAATTTGAAGAGGAGGATGTTGTGAAGACTGCCCCACTGAAATTGTATCACACCTTGAGTGCAATAAAAGTTTGGACTAAATCATTACCCAGGGAGAGCTGCAGAAAACTACCATGCAGGTCAAACCCCATAAAAAGAATGAGATGATAAAACCTGTGGAGCAAACCTAGTCCAGGATTTACTTAGTCACTAACTTGGCCTGTTTTGCCAAAATACGTACTTTTAAATTGTCATATTTAAATCTGCACCGTGCTTTGTGTGGGCGTGAAGAAAAATGGTCTTTGACTCTGAAAACCACTGTTCTGTGAGTCCTGGCTTCTTGATTTCCCCCAGCGGTTGATGGAGAGATGATTATGCTTCTACAATGGCCACTACGTACCTAGTACGCATATAACTCACTTTCCATCTTTAAGGAATAAAGAGAGAACCTTGCAAGGATTTACTAGTAGTGGTTATTTTGGCAACAGCCGATGCATGCATATTTAAAGTTTCATTTCTCAAAAGTCTGGTGTCTTATGATTTGGCCCCCATCTAGTTACAACTGTGAAAGCTGGCCGAGAGAAGCAGGCGATCACAGCGAGTTAGAGCTGTTTGAGATGCGGTGGAACAAGCGTTGGAAATAATTGTGTGTGGGTGTCGAGCAGCCGGGAGTATGTGGAATGCTATTTAGACAGGTCCAGGATGCTAGAGGATTTTCCTCAAGTAAAATGGCTCATTATCTGGAAAAAACATTATTTTACTGGCTGCGAGTCAAAGAAGGGGCCTCTTTGTCTGCAGAGGAAACAACAAGCATGGCTGGAGAAGATGGCAGGCTTATTTACGCTACCTGCAAAGATCAGCCAGTCTTTCAGGGGGATTAATAATGTGGTCTCTGAGTGGATTGATTCCAGCCCTTAGAGTGGCCTTCAGATGCTGTTCTCCTTCTGCTCGGATAACAATTAATTCCTGTTCGTATTTGTTGGTACAGTCAGTTCCAAAGTTCCTAAAATGAACTGGGGTACAGGGCTGCATTTCTATGTGTGTGCCACTTCCCCGCCCCATCGCCCCTTGCCAGACACGTTCTTTGTTCAGGTGTTAAAAGTTGCCTTGGATTGATTGTTTCAGATTGTCCTCTCATCTGGGTCAGAACTACAGGAGAGATTCCAGGGCAGGGTTATGAAGATGCCGAGGGGACTGCAGCATCTCTGACAAAAGACTGAGAGCTCTGGGACTGAGAAGACCGAGAGGGATCTGATCAGTGGTTATCAATATCTAAAGGGCGGGTGTCAAGAAGAGAGGGCCAGACTCTTTTCAGGGGTGCCCAGCAACAGGCACAAACTGGAGTATCTGAAGAGTTCCATGTGAAATTGAGAAAAAGCTTCTTTACTATGAGGGTGTCATAGCCCTGGGACAGGCTGAATATCTCCTTCTCTGGAGATACTCAAAACCCATCTGGACACAATCCTGGGCAACCTGTGCTGGGTGACCCTGCTGTAGCAGTAGGGTTGGAAGAGATGATTCCCCAAGGTCCCTTCCAACTCCTTCCATTCTGTGAAAAGGGAGAGGAGAGGGATGTGAGTCTTCTGCTGCCTTTTCTCAGCCTCTCTGTCCTTTAACAGGTGTCCAAAAGCACTGAACCCGCCCAACCTGAAGGTTCAGCTATGTGTTGTCTGCAATGTCACCTTTTGTAAATCAGAGGTAAAGTGGTTTTGTGAGGTCAGGATCTCTTCATTCAAAGCAGGTCTCTTGTTGGCCCACAAAAAAGCTGAAGAATTATTAAACAGGATATCCAAACCGTGATGAAAATCTTGCCTTTCTTATCACCTGCTATTCAATATTTGTTGTATTTTGTCCACATCATGGTAGCAAAACAGTATGGTATTTGAATGTACATTGTTAGATATGTGGACCTGATGTGACAGAACCTCATTGACACATACTGTGTTGCCTAGTCCTACTCAAATAAGCTTCTAAACTTATCTCTGCAAGGAATTTCCTCAGTGGAGGAACTACAGAACAGATACCTCGCTGTTTGACGAGCATTTATACTGCAGAGTCTGAAACAGGAGCTGTGAGGCAGCGGAGAGAGGCTGGGCTCCGTCTTCTTTCCCTGAGCTGAAGCAAATGGTTTTGCTTGGCGTGGTGTGGAGCAGCTCGTTGAGTTGAACAGCAAATGCACCTCGGCTCCTAACTGAGCATCGCTCATGCCTCTGGAGCACAGCCCTTCTCAAAGTTCTGCTTGAAGCTTCCGCTGCGTTGTTTAAAGTGCTTCTCCCAGGGAAGCGCTTGTACCCCGGTGAATGTCCAGGGGTCTGCCTGCCTGCAGACACATTTAAATTCTTCTTACTGAGCACGTGGGATCACCCTGCTCAACATTGGGTCAAAAAAAACCCCGAAGTATCCACTCTCTGAGCTTTTCTTTTAGGAAATGGAGAGTGTCCGTATTAATAAGTTTCAAGAATTACATGGTGGCACACATGTCTGCATTCTTACCTCAGATTTTATTTAATTAATGGTTTCATTATAGTACAGCAAGTGAGATTAAGCCTCTGGGCTTGAACAGCCACTTTTAGTCAGAATAAATTAAAGCAGCAGATAAGCTCTTTATCAAATAAGCAAAACTAACAGAGCCTGCTTCAAAACACAAAGTGCAAGAAGAAATCTAACATAATCAACAAGAAATAGAACAAAACCAAACCCGAGTATTAAAACACAGCTGGAAACTTTATAAAAGGAATAAAGGAAGCCTTTCACTTCAAACCTGTACGCTGAGGAATGATTTACAGAATGAGATCACCTTTTTATTGGAGTAGCACCACAAATCTAGAGAAGAGCAAGGACCAGAAACTAGGAAAAAACCAGAAATAATTGGCCAGTTTGGAAACTGTCACCGGCAGCAAGGGACAAGTTAAGTAAAAGCATCAAAAACCAAGTGAAAACAGACATTTGGATTAGAAATCCAGTTCTCCTGGAGCATGGGGTAGGACCAAACATTGACATTGTTCTTAGCTTCCCCCACTAAAGAAAGAAATGCTCCGTGATCACACTGTCCATCCATCAGTCTTTGTAATTTGAACCTGCTGGCCAACTTCAAGGAGATTTGACAGAAGGGTCAAGTCAAAATATGTGTATTTCAGAGTCAGCCACATGTTTTGCTGCCTCCTCCTTAGCCAACAGCCAGGGGAGGTGGACAGGGAAAGGGAAAATGGGGTGGGGGCAGAAGGCGCGTAGGACCTTATACAGGCTGTAGAGATAACCGCACAAGGTCAAATCGAAGCCGCTGTGGTAGCGGCCAGTGACGTGTCAAAGAAAGGTTGCAGCCAGAAGGCAAGTGCATTGCAACACTTCCAGAGAACACCCTCCCTTTCCCCCAAATCAGATTGTCCTCGCTCAAGTGTAACTATTGCCATCTGAGATGAAAAAAAAGTACTTTGTGGAAGCTTCTTGGTTTGCTTCAGCATCACTGTCAAGAATAATGAGGACTTGGAAAAAAAAAAAAATTGGCAACAGAGCAACTCGCAACTGGGATTTGGACCTTACGTTAAAATCTGTGAAAGGAAGCCAAAGATTTTCTAAGGGTTTGTGGACTTCACATTATTTCCTTGTAGTTTTATCCAACAGAAGAGGAAGCACCTGGTAACAAAAGCCGATCTCCATAAGCCACATCATTTTGCCTGCCAAAAATGTGTGTTAAAGAAGGAGACTTGCCTTTGTTCTTGACATTTTTTTGCATCGTCAGAAAAATTTAAGGCTGATCTTTGAAAAATAAAAAATCAGTAATATGAAAATTAATGGAAGCAGATTGTTATTTATTGCGATCAAATCCCTAAAAGGGGGTTCTGTGATCATAAGGCAGGCCAGGAAGGAGCCTCCTGAATGCCTGGGGAAGATCCTACATAGGAATATGAGGACACAGCGGGATGGAATAAAACCTGGGGGTAAAAAGGTTAGTTTCCAGATTTTTTTGTTTGGTTCTCATCAGTTCAGTGCTCAAGTTTCTGTTAATGTTTAATATACCATATAACTTGTGTGCAACATAGTAGCAACAGGCTAAAATGTATTCACTACAAATGAGAGTGAGACCAAATTATGTTTGTCTTACATGGTAACAATGCTAAGAAGTGTAAGGAATCTATTACTAGTTATTATTTGCTTTGAAACATATTTGGCTACTGACTGAAATCAGTGTCAAGAGAAAGTACTGTAGAAACTTCACTTTTAAGATGTAGTTTGGCTGAAGCAGGTCATTTCCTGAAAGCTGCTCTGCAAAGAACAAATGATACTGTCCACTTGTGGCAAGAACCACGGCAACAGCTACACGCTGTGCTTGCTTTTAGGACAAGGATGGGACAGAGTTGAAATCTCTTTCATTTAGTGAGGTCAGGAGAATATTTTATATAAAATATATCCTGTCACTTCTCATGTTGGAGTGAGATCAAGAAAACCTCATTAGTAAATCCTGCAAAAAGTGTCTTGATTTTCTAAGTTTTACAGTTTCAAGTTGTAAAGGCTGGCCTTTGCAAATGAAAATTTGAGGTACTGGCTAAGATAAAGGTACTCTACAATGTAAGTCCATAAGGGCATCTGGTCTTATTTCAGAGTTCTACAATGAAGAGGAGCCGAGGCTCCACGTGTGAAGGTGCTTTGGGAAGCACAGACAATGTGAAGTGGGATCTGTGAAACGGTGCAGGTATAGCTGGTTCCCAACTCTGATGGTAACGATCACCTGAAAAGGTATCAAATGGGCTTTAGATATGGCTGCCCTCGTTCCTGGGGAGGTAGCTTTCGAAAATGACACAGAGACTCCTTTACAACAAAATGGGCAGAAATTAGTATGAACTAATTAGTATCTCTCTGACAGCATGCAAGACTCAATACCTATTTCGTTTCGGTTTTCGCTAGTTTTTGCACAGTGGGAAGAGCCATTTGCGGAGAAGTTACTGAAGGAGAGACAGGCGGCCCGAAGGCCCAGCAGCCCGGGACCGGCCCGGCGGGCCAGGACTGCTGCACAGGCAAGTAGGTGCGCTGTGCCCGCCAAGCTCCCCACAGCCCCAGGCCCGTCTCCCGAGCAGCGCCTTCAAGGGGCGCCTTCCCCTCGGGGAGGCCGCAGCCGCCATTTCCCCCACGCCGCCGTCGCCTGCGCTCTCTGAGGAGCACTCTGAGCCCTCCGCGGCTGGCAGCGCCCGCCCGAGAGGCAGCGATTAAACATGGCGCCCGGCCCCACAGCCCGCGCGGGAAGCGGCGACACGCCGCCCGCTCGCGCAGCCGCCCCGCCCTCCCCCCGGGCCGGGCCCCGCCCCCCGCCGCGATTGGCGCTCCCGCGGCAGCTGCCTCGGCATTCGCCTTCCGGGCCGCCAATCGGCGTTGCGCCATTTCCGGTCGCCCGGCTCTCCTCGGCCAATCGGACGGAGGCGGTGGGCGGGACGCCTCATCCTCACCGAGGCAACGGGCGGGCGGAGGGTTCCGGGCGTGCGCGAGGCTGGCGGCGGTGGCGGGTGAGTGCTGCGTGCCTGGTTCCGCCCTGCCCCGCCTTAGCCCGCCGGTCCCCGCCTCTCCCCGGCCCGTCCTCTCCCGCCTCCCCACCGGGGCTGTGCGGGCGGCTCTGGGGCCGTAACGGCCGCGCCGCGAGGCGGCCGCGCGGGCTCCGGCAGTCCGCGCGCCGCCGGCGGGGGAGGGGGTGTTCCCCGAGGTGACGTCACTCCCGCCCCGCTTCCCGGGAGGGAGGCGGCGGCGGCCCCGGGCGCTGACGCGGCGACGCCGAGGCCCAGGGCCCGCTGCTCGGGCCGGCGCCTCCCTGAGGGGATACCGGAGCCGAGGGCTCGCGGGGCTGCGCCGCCTTCCCGCCCTCCGGCCACTTCCGCCGGGCCCGCTCGGGCCGCCGTGGGGCGCCCCGGGGGCCTCGCGCGGGGCGGCAGCGGCCGCTCTCACCGGGGGTTCCTCTCCAAATAAAAGTTTATTTTCCGCTTCTGCTCCGTGGCTGCCGGCCGCCCGTTTCCTCCTCGCCTTCTCGGTCGCTGCCCTTTCCCTCCCGGGGCTGGAGGCGTCCCCGTTGCTGGGGCTCGGCCGCTCGCTGCCGGCGCTGGGCGCTTGCCTCTCGCCGCGGTGCCCTCCGTCCTCGCTCCCCCCAGGCCTCGCCCTGTAAACCCGGCCGGTTCATAAAAACGAGCTCTTCCTTCCCTACGGCCGGTGTTGAGCCCGGGACCTCGGTGTGTACGTCCTGCCTCGCTGCCGCGTTTGTACGCGTGTGCTCTGGAGGGCCCTGCTCGGGCAGAGAACGTTAGTCCGAGCCCTGAAGCTGCGGGGCGATGCTGAGGGCCGACTCCTGGCTGGTACAGTAGCTGTAGTGCCCATGGCGAGTGCGTTGGAAGACGGGGATGCTCTTTCCACATCGGGTGTGGTGCTCGGTTTATTTAAGGTCTCCTGAGTGCCTGTGTCGGCTTCAGAGTTACTTTCGGTGCGATAAGTGCTTCGGGCTGCTTTGTGAAAGTCGTTAAGGTTTGTGTTCCTCAGGAGTCAAACTAGAGTCTATTCCTCCACCATTTCTGCGGGTATAAAACTGTAGAGCAGCGAACTGTGTAACAAGGAAGGATGAGATCGGAAGTGCTGACAGCTAGGAAAGAAAACAGATAAGTCCTAGAAGCTGGAAAGGGAAAGGCTGGGCACCATGGGAGTGAAATGGGAACTTCTTCACAAAGTGAAGAAATTATTGAGATAGGTTGATGACACATTGTCTGATAAACACATTCTCAGACCCAGGTGTGTGCAAGGGCCTAATAAGGGTTTTCAGCCTGGAGTTACGCTGATAGTCTTTAAGCAGCATCTGTATCTTCATTTTCAAAAATTACTTAACTACCATCGCTATTGCTTTCCCTACCACGACACTATTTCTTCTGTTTCTGCAAGAATATAGGTTCCTTACTTGCTCCTCTGTCATTTTACTTAAGCATTTGCCATGCCTCTGTTGCTGCAGTGATGTTCTGTGTGGCGTAACAAGATGCAGCAAAGTGGAGTTTTTTAGGAAACACAGTGTGCTTCAGGTTACTGGCTGTACCAGTGGCTGCAGGAGCTTTCTTCGTTACTATCGGCTAAAAGGAAGGAAATGCAGCGATTAGGACTTTAATTTTAGTTCTGAAGTTGATAGAGCAGAGCATTGCAATAGGATGTAGTCCACAGATGCTGCCTTTTATTTTTTTTATTTTTTTTGAGTCTGTATATTGTAGTAGACTTTTATTTTGCATAAATATGTATTTTTAATTATAACAGTAAGTTCATACTTAATTTTAGAATATGAAGTTATAAATATACAAAGATACCTATATACATTTAGCATGTAAGAAAACACAAGCAGAAGTAAATAACTTCTTAGAAAACTGTGCTAATTTTCATTGTTGAGATGACGACTGTGGTAAACCAGCAGGTTTGTCTGTTCTGTGCCAGTGCTGATTCTTGCTAAATGTCTTTTGGATTGTTTTGGTTGCTTAAATGGAGTGGTATTTGAGTGCTGGAGTAAGCCATATAGCATTTACAAAACCAGTGGTTGAAATTAAAATTAAATTTTCATTTTTATTCACTTTCTAGTGTTCTTGAGTTACAAGTTGTCCTTTTGAGGTGATAGGAGCAATAGACATCATACTAAAACATCTTAATACGTTACAGAGTTTTCTCCATTTGTGCATTACATATGCTTTTTCACTTCCTGAGTTAATTCAACGTGTAGAATGTCTGCTTTTAATTTTACCTGCTGAACTAGAGAAATGCTGTTGTGTCAAGCTTCATGTGTATTAGACTGTAGATAAGACAAGCGGTAAATACAGTGAATTTATTTTCTGATTCCTGAAGAATACATAGTTCTGTTCTTTAACTCAGGAGCTTTTTTGTTTTGCATACGAAAAAATACTGTTATTTTTTTTCTCCATGAAATTTCTGTAAGTATTTAATTCAATAAACATTCTAAGGGTTAAGATAAAAGCAGGCAGGATTACTAAATGATTTGAAATCCAGTTGGTTACTAGTGAACCACAGTCAGATGTTGTGGTTCCCTAATAATCATGGTAGTTCTCCTTACACTTAACTAGGCAAACTTCCTTTTGCTGTTTTAGTCTTATTTGGTATTTTTTTTTAGAAGTACTTTGTCTTAAAAAGGAAGTGGTTGGTTTTGTTTTTGTTTTTCCTACCTCCCCCTGCAAATTAGTGGAGAATGATAAGGGTAAGGGATGAAAAAGTATGGTAGTATCTTATACGATCTTAAACAGCTGTTTCTGCAAGAGAAAGGAAAAGGTATGACATTTTTAAGTGTTACTCCTGTGCTACAATTCTCTGGAGCCCATGTTTGTAACTTGTTGCATGACTACTGAACCAGCGTTAATGCAGGGATTCTACATCCCCTACCTAAAGTGTAGCCACAAAATCACACAGGCAGATGCCAGGATGTGATCTGAGGGTAGGAGATTCCACTGTGCAGCCGTGTATACCATCGTTCAGCTTTTGGTGTCATTGCTACAGTGCTGCTTAGGACTTTAACACACAAGCAGGGATTTTGGCTGTGGAGCATTGTCACGGTAAAACTAGTTAAGCGCAATGGGTGGAGAAATAAGTTGTACTGATGAATGCGAGGAGACCGTGGAAAGCAGCTTGCTTTCAGTCATGGGCAAACCCTATACTGACATTTGCCTACAATGCCTGGAAAGATTATTAGATTCAAATTAAGCTGTAAGGAGAAGGCTGCTTTCAACTTGCAACATGGACTTTGATTATTTTACGTCTCATTAATGTTAGCTAGGGAAGAGGCAGAACTTAAAAGCCCTTCTCATGAGACATACTCTCCTTGTTTCAAACCCCACTTCTGAAGGTTCTTTCTGAAATTACTTGTATGAAATGAATCTCTTGAAATCAATATCTAATGCATGCATGTGATTTGGTTTTAGGATGATTCCTCTCCAGAGTTTATTTTTGAATGGAAGGATGCCCTTTTCCAGTAGAAGATGGTGATCCTAATGTATGATCATGGAGAAGGGGATAAGTCCAGCAGAAGTGTTACCTTCCAAATCATCTCAGGTTACAGCTGTAAAAGTGGTGGTTAAAGAGCCCGAAACAAAGCAAACCCAAAGAGGGAAACGAGTGGGATTTGTGCTTGTCCATGCAGGTAAGATGCAGAAGCGTAACAGCTGGAGTGGAAATAGTGCCTATACAAACTAAACATAAACTAAAATTTTATATTGGCTTTGGACTGCTAATGTGTTAATGAAGTGACATTAGCTTTGGGTGTCAATCTGGGGGTGGAGAGTTTGATTGGAAGTTGCGTTGTCTGGAGGATCTTGGAAATTGTTAATAAAAGTGTAGGGTTTTGAGTGTTCTGAATGTTTGGGGTTTTTGGTTTGGTTTTTTTCTACTCAACAAAGAATACCCCAAACAAAATCCCTAAATTAAATGGATATAAAATGTCAAATTCTGCAGTTATCTGCTAAGCTTGGAAAAATCTACAAAATGCAAGAGACCTTCCAGTCTACTTACACTGCAGAAAGATCAAACAGAAGTGTTCCATTACTGACAATTTCTTGTCTAGCTTGTCCGTGAGGACAGTCTAGTTAAGACTTTTTAAAACTTCCTTAGATCATTTATTTCAGAACATAACTTTTTTCACCCTTTTAGAAGTTGAGTTTTTTATGTTGTTTGTATTTAAGTCAAATACTGTTTTTTCCACATGTAATGAAAAGATCGTCTACTCACATGTGATACAAAAAACAATGTCACGTGGGTCTTCATAAATTCTTTTCTAACAGGTTCTTTCTTAAGTACTGTTTATGTTGAAAATGTTAGTGATGCTTATATCTGGTTGTGTATTTGTTTCAATGTATGTGTGATAGCATGAGGTGAAATTGAGCAAAGTAGCCTGGGGACACCTAAAACATTTGGAAAAACCAATGTGCTACTTGGTATATAAAATCCCAGAAGTGAAAACAACAACCCATATCCTCAGAGAACTTATTCTGGGTTGATATTTGACAACTCTGTTGTTCTTTTTTAAGGGCAAATAGAGTTGTTTGATGTGTTGTCCTTTACTGTATTACTGTTTAAAATTCTTTCTCTTTCGCTAGTAGTGTTAAAACTTATTTTATTAGCATTTCTCAAAGCTGATGTTTCCAGAGGTGAGGAAAGGGAAGCTGAGATTAATACAAGCATCATTTTCAAGTTCAAAAACCAGGAAAACAGAGGAAGAGGGAATTTAAATATCAGTATGCTAGTCTTGCTTGCTATTTTTCTGATGTGGTATTTAGCCGGATAGTGAGCACTGATAAATTTTTCAGGTATGGAAACATGGGGCAGTGGCTACAAACAGGGCAAAATGGTTAGCTGCAATGCGATAGACATAAAGACTGAAAATGCATAAAAAGTGAAAAAGAAGATATGATCTTTATTTCCAGGAATTCTCCTGGTTCTAAAGCAAGAGTAACGAGTTCTAAAAATGTAGCATAAACATGAGAAGATGAACAGAATAGTAATTGCAAACTTGCAAATCAGCAATAAAAGAAAAATTGGAGTTTGACTTAAAACAAAGGGTTTTGCACAGTGGTGGACAATAAATTAAAAAGCTGTGTTGAATATTCTCCAAGAATGAGCAAAACTGGAATCCCTTGGAGAATATTTATAGGAAGAGATCGTATGACACTGAGATTTATACCTGTATGTTTCTGCAGATTTGCTCTGTATCCTAATTTTTACTGAGTGTATTTGAATTAATGTTAGAATGCATAAAATCATTAATAATTGATAAAAAAAGGAAATGCCAGCATAATCCAGGATAAGGAAGGCTGTACTGCCTGTATCTTAATTCCTTATACAAACTGTAGGCTGGAGTTTGACAGGGGGAATAATCTCTTTTCCTTTTGCCTTTATTGTAGGTGCAGGTTATCATTCCGAATCCAAAGCTAAAGAGTACAAACACGTGTGCAAAAGAGCCTGTCAGAAGGTATGTCTTACTAGTTCCACAGCCTTGTCGTGGGTATACAGGAAACCCACTGAGGGGATCGTGCTACTGGATGTAAATGGGCGTATCTGTGTTTAGCCACTCGGGTGGTGTGCCTTTCTAGAGGAAAAATGGAGCAGCAGCAGTTAACACGATACAGAGTCAACAGAGCAAATGACCGTGATGTGCAGCAACACTCTTACCAGTGGTGGCAAGTAGCAGACACCAAAAGAACAGTGGAGGAACAGGGGAAAGTCACCGTGTGACCTACATTAAATATTTCTCTAGTTTGCTGCGCTGTTCCTGAGGCTCTGGGATTTCTGGAACTAAATAGGGTGTCAGGATTTTTGTTCCATTAATGTCTGCTCTTTTTGGTATTTAAATAAATTCCACCATCCAAAACTCTGGCATTCAGGTTGTTCTGAGAACGCGGGTTTCTAGAATTCTTTTCTTTGTGATAGCTCCTTAATAGGAGGGGAGGTAGAAATAGGAAAAACAAATGAAAAAACAAAATCAAAACCCGCTTCCAAAAGCTGGAAAGGGACAAATACCAAAATTTCCATTGCCATTGATTTTTTTTTTTTTTTTTTTTTTTAAATGTCCTCCAAGAACTTAGCTTTGGAACTGGCAAGTCCTGTCTACTAAGTGTTGAATAAGAAACTGGAAGACCTGTCTCCAAAATTTCTAATGCCTTTTGCTTTCTGCAGGGAGAAGGAGCTGGGGAGCTTGGCAGGAATTTTAGAAGAGTCTCAGAGTTGACCTCTGATAATTTTCACTTCATTTTACAGTTCTGTTGCTCAATCCTAATACCAATCTAATTTTGTAATGAGTAGCCTTAAAAATCATCCAAGTGTAACACTGTTTTCAGTGAAGTTGTGCATTAGCCCTGATGATACTAATTTTTCAGCTAATTATGTGTGAAAAAGGCTGTTTGTGGTTGAATTTAAGTCTAGTTTTGAGATTCTTTTTGGTTCCTTAAGCTTGGTAGCCAACATAACTTGTATGAAGAACAAACAGTTGCAGGTCTTGCAACTGAAGATGCAGCCATAATTCTTTCTTGGGGTTCCCTGAGAAAACTTGACTGTAAAATCTTGTTCAGTATGTATCAAAGAAATACTATTCGGCTCTAGAAGTTCATTTTTGTGTGCATATATAATTTGAAGATAACATCGTCTTGACTTGTTTTCATGTCTTGGCTTTTAGATGAGCTTACTTTTAGATTCTGTAAAATTCTGTGATTTACATACAATTGCTGTGTATGACAGTAGGGATTTTTGTTGAGTCTTGGAACAAAAATTAGAAACCTCTTGACTGAAACATGAAGTGTTCGAGGACACCAGGTATAAGAATTTATTTTGCTATGAATTTGATCGTGCAATGTTGGAGTAGTTAAATCATGCCATCAGATCTGCCCTCGCATGGTGTGTACTGACCGTTGCCAGTGCCTCTTGTTTTTATGTCCTCTAACATTTTAAACTAATTTGGTGAAGATTTTGTTTTGTACAGGACTAGGAAAATGTAGGGCTTAGTCACAGAATATTAGAATTTCCTCATCATCACCTAAAAATTCTGTTTTACAGGCAATTGAAAAGCTACAGGCTGGTGCTCTTGCAACAGATGCAGTGACTGCAGCACTTATAGAATTAGAGGTATGAATTTCTTCCTAGGAGTAAATATGTCTCTTGGGTACATTGCCAGATTTTTCTGTAGGAAGGTATTTGTTCAAATGGGAAATCTGCTGAGATTTCTGTTTTTGTGCTCTGCTAATTTTATCTTTTCTTTTCCACTATATTTTGGGCTATATGTATTTAAAGACTTTCTAAAAATGCCAACTGAGTAAAAGTTGTCTGGTTGGTGCAATTTGGTTGTCATCTTTGGTATGCCTTATCAAATAGTCTTTAACTTTCAAGAATAAATAATCATTAAAGACTTATTGAGCACTCTGTAGGGAACTTTATTTCTGACTTGTCGAGCTACAGTCAGACTGTACTGGCTCTGCTTCTCAGGGAAAAAATCACGGTACTAGTCACATATGTTACCTACAAATTCTGGGATAAATCCTCGTTCCTTTTGTTTGCATTAATACCTCACACCGAGTTACCTTTCTTGAAATTATGATCCAAAGAATTTATATATAGCTAGTCTTTAGTATTCTATTAATACTCTCATGCAGTAATTATATTGAGGTAACCGTCTCTGACTATTTTTTCTTGGGTTGTGTTATTCATACCGTTTTCAGTTCTTTGGGATAATTCCACAAAAGTGACTGCATAAATTTAATACTGCTTGTCTTTGCATTCTATTAAAGGACTCTGTGAAAATAAAGTAGGAATTTTAAGTTCTCATTCATCCCGCAACATACTTTTGCAATGCGTTTGAAGTAATGCAGTTTTTTCTTATGCTTTTTACTCTGTATGATCTCTGATAGGATGAGAGGCTAGAAGCAGGCTGTTCAGAGAAATGTGACTTTGGTGTAAGATAATGCTTATTTCTGATTTCTGTGACAAAATTTGTAAAAAGGGTAGGGCAAGCAATAGTTCCCTTTTGAAATGACACTTGTTAAGATAGAAAGTTCTCGATAATTGTGAAGAGATAAGCAGCTGTTTGTAAGGGTTTTGGAAAAGTGTCTTTCTGGAGTGATGAGATTTTTATAGCTTCTGATTTAGTGTAGCGTCCCTATGAAATAGTGTAGGAAAGAGTAAAGCTAAAAGAATTTCTGGGATATAAACCCGGCAGTTTGGTTATTGTCCCAGGTCCGCTAATCCCTCATGGCGGTAATGATTGGAACAGGTAGTCCTCTTCTCCTATAAGGAGTTATTGCTTCTTCCTTTCCAACTTTAATAGCAAAAAAGGCAGGCAAGGTAAGTGTCGTGCTGTAAAAGTCATTTCCTGGGTTTGGAATTTATGGTAGCGTTCTGAGAGGATTAGCAGTGGATTTGCTTACATGTACGCTGGGAAAGTGTTAATGAACATCCTCGACAGGGTTAGCGTAAGGCAGGCAGTGCGTGCTTTAATACGTGTTCGACATGCTGACTAGGAGCCAAGACTTCAGTCATCCTTTCAACTTGGCAATCTTCTTGGCTTTAAACAGCACTCTTGGTGTCCACTGAAGTGTTCAAATGTGCTTTCATGTGTTATCTTACACATTAGAATATATTTAGGTGGAAACAAAAGAGATCTGTAGTGCAATTAGTTATAATGCACTTCCGTAAGCTAACTGAGACTGTTGTTACTCCGCAAGATTTTGTGTCAGTTCCTTCTTCAGTGGAGAAAAAAAAAATCTACTTTGTGTAGTGATTTGTTTTGTTTTGTTTTTAATTGTGCTCCTCCTGCACTACCCAGAAGAAAACACATTTTAAGAAGCTTAACTTAACAGTTAAATAACTCTTTTCTGCTGTGCCTGGGGTGAATAGTTTATCTGGTTTTGTTATCCCCAGGAGACTTTTCTTCTTTTAGTAGATGTAAATACTCTGAAGTGGCATCTGTGTAAGAAGTTATGGCTTTTAGATGAAATAAAACCTTTTTATGAAATTACTCCTATCAGCAACCTTTTTCTCTGCATCTATCTCGCTACTGTTGTGGTGATGCCTGCAATCATTCGACTTGCTTGTCTTATAATCATCTTAGGTAGTATTTTTGTGTACTGTTGCACAAACCCTATTTTTTTTCCTTTCTCCCGTTTTTAAGATTAAATAGTATTTTATTCAGGTTGTACTGCTGTCATTAATGCAGTTACTGGCTTTCATTCATTCATTAAGTGATTTGTATAATCTCTTAATTGTGGGTTCTGTTACTTGGATGAAGAATATTGGGTTTGGGATTTGGTCGTCTTTTAAATTAAAGTAGGTAGCCATGCAGTAAGATTGGGGAAAAATCAAAAGTGTACTCGAGACAGAAAATGGTGTGGTTTGCGGTGGCAGGTTTTTGGATCTAGTATGAGAAATTCCAAAGTGTTAGACTATCAGCGTTCAAAAAGTTGAAAGGTTTATATCTGCCCATTTCTCATTCTGAACACCACCTCCAGATATCTCTGTTGTTTTTGGAGCTGCATCTTCCATTTTAATTATGTTGTTTTTCCTATTGCTCTATGAAAAACAGAAACTGCATGTGGCAAGTCAACCAAGCGAACCAAATCGTTTTTCTTGTAAATTACAGAATTTTATGAGTAAAAATGTTGACTGTCTCTAATGAGCTATCACTATCCCTTTGTTTTTGCAGGTTAGTGGCTTTATGTAATGTACTTCAGCATTTTGAGTTGGCAAATACATAGCAAAAATCTGTTTGAAAATGGTGTTTGTTTATATGTGTCGCTAGTACAGATTAAGATAGGGAACAACAAACGTTTATTACATGTTATATAACAGATGCCCTTGTGGAGTACTGTTTGTAACTACTTGGTATTTTGATTGCTGTGTTTATCTGAAATATTTAACAACTTTTACAGTTCTCTAGGACTTTTAATGCTATATTCAAATGTGTTTGCAAGGCACAAAAATATTTTCATGGAAATGTCACAAAAGATGAATTTTTTTTTTTCCTTAGTTCCGCTCAATTACACAACTCCTATTACACAGAATTTCAGCTAATCCAAGAGGCATCACTTCAAAGACTTGTTGAGGCGCAAGACTTGCTCTTGATCTTTTATGAGCAAGCTGACAGTTTGCTTGTGGTATGCTGTCTGTTTTTTGTTTTATTTTTGCAGGCTCTAAATGGAGAAAGAAAAGCCTTTCTTTGTTGGATTGGATGACTCTCAAGTGAAATAGCATTCCGTGATTAAGACAATAATGCTGATAGTTGACTAGAAAAAAAAAAGGTAGATTTCTTTTGCAAAGTAACAAGAGCAGCTGACCCAGAATGCTGTTGAAATAACTGTGCTGGCCTTTGTAAGCGTCAGCTGTACTTGATAAGTTGATTAAAGGCAGTTATGTTTTCCAGTTTGTGAACTCTTGTCACTGCAGAGAAGCCAACGAACACGTTACCTCTTTCAGCTTCTGGTAATAAAATGGGTCTCAAGAGGGTGCCTCAGAGACTCATCATTTACACTGTGCATTTCTGCAAAGCTGCTACCGCAGTACCATTTCTTGTTGCACTCTGGCTATCAGCCACCATATGAAGACTGAGCTTCTCCTGAAACACAAAGGGATTTGGGCAACTCTTACTAGGGGGGAAGAGGAGATCCCCCCTCCACACACACCCCTTAACACTTGCAGTTTTCAACACGATCACATGCTGATTACCTTTATGACTGGCTGTGAGAACAATGTGCAATTTCAAGCTTTTCTTAGACAACAGAGGACTTCAGTAAGTCTACTCTTCAGGGTATGGAGACAAGAATATAAGTTTTTTGTAAAGAATGATGATTTCAACCTTTATCTAAGTTTAGTCTTCGGTTTATTAATACTCTGTGTAGTTTGTTTCTTCAATCTGACTTCAGTAGAGTGTACTTTATGAGCATCATTTAAATTGGAAATTAATATAATTGGTGAGGAAGCGGATGTCCCATTTTGGGTTTTTATCTCCTTGCTACTGAAATTGATCAAATTACTTTTGATTTTTTTGTTGTGGATCAATGCAAAGGATATTTTGGACCTGTTGCTACAGTCGAGCTGTGGTTTTGTGTGGCAAAATTGTCAGCAAAATCTTTCTGTGAAAGAATGTTTTTATTTTTCCATTTTTTCTGTTTATTAATTTTATGATAATTAAGATTTTTGAATATACAATCTTAGTCCCATGGACTTCTCTTTAAAGATGAAAGCACAATGCCAGCAGCCTTGTTGTGTTGTAAACAAGCCATGGCCAAAACTGTACCAAAGAGGGATGGAGTGTTCTTTAATGCATGTTGAAAATAGAGCATTTTAACTGTTTGCTTAGATGTAATTCCGGATGGTTGACGTTATAGTGTTGATTAACTTCTTCAAGCATCCTGGCTTTGACCTCAGCTAGAAACTTCAGCGTGCCTGTGTTTGCTGCCACAACATTCATAAATATATCTTGAGGTAAAAAGGATTATAAAAATTTAAAAAATGTACCCTCGGTCACTTGAGAGTTTTTACAAGATGCATAACTGGGAAAAATTAAACTCTGGTTTCACATCTTAAAGCTTTGTCTTATCTCGTTTGCTACAGGTTTAGGTTGTAAGAATTACTTCAGTGGTGGAGTAATTGCCCGGTAGTCAAGTATTTTTCACATAAATGAAAGCTTGTGTTTTATTTAAATACTTTGAAAAGCCATTTATATGTCTTTTCCCTCTTCTTTTTTATTTTTCTGTGGTAGTAGCTCTTGCTTTAACATGCAGAGCTCATGCTTGGTTTGCTTTCTTGTCTTTCTTCAGTCTCCTTAGAAATATAAAGGCTGATCTATGCTGATGTTTCTAAATAAAAAGATATTCCTGAAGATAGCCTCTGTAATTACAAACCTTTCCCTCCTTTCACTTCTTCCCTCTTCTTGGATATGTGCTTTGGTTGGGTTTGTCCCCATCCTATGGTAGTCATCTAATTCTCGCAGTACTGAACTTTTCTGTCCAAGGATATGAAGAGACTGTCTCAGTTAGCTCCGTTTATTTTCTTTCCCTTTGAAAGCGTGCACACTTCTCTTTGAATAATATTTCTGCATTCCTTGAAGATTTTGAATTGTTACTTCAAAATACACCTTAATTTTCCTAAGTTTTATTCCTCCATTTCTCTATCTGTCTCGAAATCTTTTGGTCAGGCTTTTGCAGGGATTCACGTTTTCAAAAAGAGGTGGATGAGTGCGGTGTATTTCATGCCCTTGCCTATTCCTAGGAGTAGGTATGAATTTCTGTTTCTATTTTTCATAAAGGTTTTTCGCTGCCTCATTTCAAAAGCTTTATATCTCATCTCAGAGGCACTCAGGTAGGTATCAAAAATGCCATGCATTCACACGCAGTTCCTGCGCTGTCTAAAGCTGTGATCAGATCACCTTTCACATCTCTTAAGTTACTGTAGACTGTCTTACTCTTGGCAATTCTGAGACCGTCTTCTGCATGCAATCTGACTGTAAAGCAAAGTAAAGCTCCACAGAAATTTTCAACAGTTGCTGGGAATTTGGTCTTTTATTTCATTTTACTGGAGGAGGTACTCATGTTGCGACTGATTGTACTGGTAAGATTCCTTCTGACTCCTAAAAATGTTATGCCACCAGAGAGACATCTACAGTTTTCTTGGTGTAGAGTTATTTATCCAATATCCTGTAGCTTTCTGATAAATATTCTGTCGGGAGACATAGGTGGCATTCCCGTTGTCGTGAGGTCCTCTGAGAAAGTTGGGTCTTGGTCCATCCTGATCATGTGCCAGTGAAAGTTCTATGCCAAAGCATCAAACACACCTAGATTTTTAGAAATAAAGTCAACTAGTGCCACTCTGTATCTTCTATTTCTTCCCTACCCTCTTTTGATTATTTTGTTTATCAGATGGAGGAGAGCTTTGTGTTTTGACTGCAGAAGGATTCTGGAAGTGTTACAAGGACTTGTGTTCTGAGGGGTCCTTTTTACTCCCTTTCTTTGGCCATGACATCTCCTCTTAGGATAACAACTGTCTTTGTGGCAGTGACAAGTCTGTAGAGCACAAAATTCTTCCTCTCTGAAAATATTTTGCAGTATAGTGCACTGAGCAAATATTTTTGGAAGAGAACATCAGAAATTTGTCTCTTTGTATGCACCCTGATTACCCATGGGCAAGGAACTTGGACAGCGCTAGGAGTAAGCATTGTTCATCCTAACATGTTTCTGTTTTCACTTAGTCCTCCGAGTACCTTTCACCATTCTGTGTTTGGATTCCTTCCATTGCTTCTTCGCTCCTTTTGTTCTAAACTTCACTGATTTAGTTTCCTTCATGCTTGTAGAGCCTGAAGTCACTTAGACTTGTAGAGCAATGAAGTCCATTAAGCCATTGGTTTCTTAATGCCTTTTCAAGGCCATCGTCACAGTAGGCTTTTTAAAAATCATATTCCCCTCCTCCCCCCGTCTTCTGTGGGAAGTTATTTCCTGTGCACTGAACTGCAAATGTTTCATTATCCTAAAATCTTCTCAGATTTGCTTATTTGCTGGAATAGCTGTCAAAATGAATACCACAATGCATATACAGAGGGAATTTGAAGATCTGTTGTCTTATGGGATAAAATAAGATAGGATAAAATCTTGTGCCACTTCTTGGATGCAGAAGGAAAAAGCAGAGAATAAATAGTATAAAATGAACACCAATTACAGTCTGCTTCATAATTGCATATTAATAATGTATTACGCATTCATAATTCTTCGGGAAGATGGCGTTTTGGTGACTCAAATTTATAGAACGCTTTTAGTATCTCAGTGAATTACGATCAACAGCTTGCAAAACAGGTTTTGAATTTACTCACTACTTGCTCATTTGAAAGCTAACAAAAGCTGACTTACTAATATCAAATTTATTTTCCATTTGCCTGCTCTCTCTTTTGTTTCCTGCTATAGATTCCAAATTAGTATGTACAGAAAAGAACCAGTTCACTTAACATTTGAGACAGCACTTCAAGCTGTTTTCAGTAGATTTGTTTCCTGATGCAGCTTTTATTACATGTACTGTAAAAGTATGACCATCTAATTTCATTGACATGTTCACATGTGATCTAGACGACCATTTTTTTAATTGTCACATCAGGTTGTAGTAATATTTCTGTTATAAAAACAGATAAGAAACTCTGCGATGCAGGCAACTCTGAAAGCATGCAGCATCCCTCTGAAATTTTATTGTTGGGCTGTTCTGTTACCTTTCTTTGTCCTACTCTTGTTCTGTGCCTGCGTCCAGAAAAAGGGGACTATATTGAGCTGGCAATGAGACTCCTGAGCTGTCTTACTTGGAAATTCTGTGTTTTTAAAGTCACGGTCACGCTCTGATGAAACGACGGAGCAAAAATGGGTATTTTTCATTCTAGCGTGCAAAACTTCTTGCTTGAAAACCTTGAGTTTCCAAAAGCTACTAAAAGGGGAGTTGGGTTTTAATTAGTTTATTAAATGTTGTTCCATACTTTCTATGAAATGCATCTTGGTTTTTATTCAGGAAACTTCCAGACAGCAGTAATGACTGTCCTTATGCTAATGATCGCTTTAGTAATTTTGCAAAGCAAATCGTTGCTGATGCCAATTCTTTATTCCTGCCTGCAGAGCTGCAATCATAGGCTAAGAGCGTTAAGGAAAGATACTGTTCTGGTTTACTGCTGTGTCATACTTAAAGAGTTTCAAAGGTAGACTGGGCTTTGCACAGTGATTATTAGATGTTTGTGAAATGTTTCATAACAATTTAGGGACAAATGAGGTGTGTATTTTGGAGGAGGGAGGGAGAGGTTTTCACTGGTGTTATAAGGCTTTTGCTTGCATTATCTTAAATTGTTGTGTGGTTGTTTTTTATATTGGTGCATTATTACATTTGAGATATATCACACCTTATAGAGGGTATAAGGTATCCATTATAGTAATTTGAGGTTGAAATTGCTGTTGCTTTCGTAGTTTAATCTTCCACAACTACTAGAATAAGAAAGTGCACTGCACCAAGATCAATGTCATCCGATCAGTTATATGAAGCTTTTAATCTAGTCTGTTATGGATGTGGCCTTATAGTGTTCTGTTCTTATTTTCAGGATTCTCCTTTTACAAATGCAGGATTGGGGTCTAACCTAAACCTTCTGGGTGAGATAGAATGTGATGCCAGTATAATGGATGGAAAGTCATTAAATTTTGGAGCAGTTGGAGCACTGAGTGGTATGTTAAATGTGTATTATAAAGCTAAATAGTGATTTAAGAGCAAAGATTAATTTTGTTCTTCTTTTGTTAAAAATGGGGAGGCATTCCTGCTCCCTGAAATACCGATTTGTGTTGATTTGCTATGCGTAATATATTGTCTTACTAGTTCACTGGTAATCCTTGGATGTGAACCAATTGTATCGTACTATACAGTATTCACAATGGGAGTGAGTTTGCTCAGATCAATTTTCAGAATGATAACTTCATAATAAAATGCAAGTATTAAAAAAGAAAACAAGATCACAAGCATTTAGATCAGACTTAATTATTTTTTTTCTCTGTCTTCTCAATGGACTTATTGGCATGTAATTCAATCATAAGATCAATTGATATTTTAGTCTATTTGTTAAGTTGGTCAAAGTAGGAGGGACCAAAGTTTCCATATAGGGCTAGAAGTCTATGCAGGGTGCTGGCCTCCAGACCCAAGCCTCCCATGTATCCTTGACAGATGAGCGGCTGCGCCCACCCTCAAGCTGATTACTTGGGGCATTAAATTTCTGTGTACTGCAGGCTTTTTCATTACAATTTCTGTCACATCAGTTACACTTGGATTTATTTTGTTACTGTTACAAAGTTAAATACATTTGCATATGGGACTTATTTAATCTGAGAACTAATGTGCTTCTCTTTTTTTTTATGTCTAGTTTTAGCTTCCAGTCCCAAACAAATATAGGTATACAGTCCCAAAAAGGGATTGTTGAGGTTTTGTCCTGAGTACATTGAACAGCCTTAACTGTTACTATTGAATAGCTTTTCTGACAGCATTTCAAGCTTTGTTCTTTATCCTAGAATAGTTCTAAACCATGGTAATAACTTCCTCATGTAGATATAAATCTAAAATAAATAGTAAAATTAAGTGTTTCAAGGCTTGTTTGTTACAAAATTTATCCTTCCTACCATGGGGAAGGAGGAAATGAGGGAGAGAGAGAAAGCTAAGCCTGAATCCTATAATCCCTCTTCTGGCCAGATAGATCCAGATGAAAGCTCTTTCCATCTTGAAAAATTCATGCTCCTCAGACATCTTTGGCCTGTAGAATACCAAGGTTTGAGGTTTCTGTGGTAGGAGAATTGCAATATGATTCTTTCTTTCTTTTTATTAAAAAAAAAAAAAAGGTGGTGGTGGGATGTTAATTAGAAGGCTTTGTCACTTCTGATAGGATACGTGAAGGAAAAAACTGATGAAGTTATCAAACCAAAACATAACATAAGGTGTCTTTTAGTGACTTGGCAAAGCCTTGGAAAGTAAAGGAAGCTGAATTCCGTTGCCAAAATGAACGCTACAATGCTATGTGGAAAAATATTTTAATATTTTGTTCCCACTTTTTGCTCACTTTTCAGGAATCAAGAATCCAGTTTCAGTTGCAAATAGATTGTTGTGTGAAGGGCAGAAGGGAAAACTCTCTGCTGGCAGAATTCCACCTTGGTAATTGCTTTGTTCTGCTTGACTTTACTTTGGTCTTTTGTCCCTGCTGCATGCAATAGTTGAAGATTGTTTTATCCCAAGAGGGCTTGTGCTGTTTTACATATCAGTGACAGTGTGCCTTTAAAAATAAGCTTTGTTCTCTGATGTTGCAACATCTTGTATGCTTGATGAAGCTATGGGCAACATGATTTTGTGATAATTTCTGTCTGTGTGATTATTTCCAGTTATGTCATATTGGATTCTTATGTTTATTACTGTAGCATTTTAAAAAATCCCGAATAGATCAAGATTAAAATGAAATTCTACTGCCTTTGCCTCCATCTCCCTCTTAAAATAATATAGTTTTTAACAAGTATATAAAAAGAATCCTACTTTGCTGACTTTTTTAGCCTTATTTTGTAGTTCTAGTGTGGAAATGTGCAGTGTTTAGTACTTCTTATCTTAGCCAAAATGGGAAAATATTTTAAAGATAGATTTAATATCATTTACAACAGTGATGAAAACATGCCCTCCTTTATTGAGAGGGGTATAATCCTTAGATGGAAGAGCCAACTGGTAAATGCATAACAACTTGAACTATTATTGCATCATTTTGGAAAGAATCCAAGAAATGTCAGAATTGATTGCTCTTAAAACCAACATCAGCAGTTTAAATTGACAAGTAGAGAACGCCAGGGATTCACTGATATTAATTGACAGCTATCCTCAGTTGTCATACCTGTTGCAGAAATTTGCTACCATTTGCTAATGGACCACAAAATTTGCAGATGTATTAAACCAGCACCTATGTAGTTTAAAATATGTATAGTCACATTCACAAATTCTACTTCCTTTATTATGTTGTTCTTTAAAATTAGCCAAATAATTAGTAGCTGGATGGTATAATACTCCAATTTAAACAGTGGGTAAAAGCACTAATTCAGTGTTTTGTCATGTTGCAAAGGAGGTTCATAGACGAAAACAAGCCACCCTGAAACCAAGCCACCAACAAGCAGATTTTGAATTTAAAACTTTTCTTTTATGAAGAAAAGAGTGACTGTAGTTAGATAACTTTTTTTTCCAGAGGAGTTCATTAAGGAATAGGAAGAATTTCCATTGCTGTTCATAGCTCATTTGTTCAGATGTCAGGAGAAACCGGGGCTTGGCTGAGGTACATTAAAGAGAGTGTCAAATGCAGTGGGGTTTATTGGTGTTCCAGAACTAGTGCTGAAGTCAGCTACAGGAGCAAGCACTTGTGATTTGGTTTTTCTGTATCATCACAGTGTTTTCTCAAATTGGTGTACAGAAGAGCACCTGGGCTTTTTAGCGTGTTTGCTGTAACTTCATGACGGAGTTTATGCTTCTATTATTTAAAAAATAACTGAATGGAAAAGAAACTATATCCTCTTGCCCCGAAAGGGCAAGGCTGAATCTTTCAAACACTGTGCAAAGTCTTGGCTAACAGATGCTTTTAAAGCCAAAGGAGCTCAAACCTTTGAGGCAAGAGTGAACTGTCTTCAGAGCCAACACATAGTTTGTTGTGCAAGTGTTGTAGACCTGCGTTACCTAATACATATTTTCATTTCCATTCTTACATTCTGGATTTTGAACATATGTTTTGTTAGAGCAAATCAGTTACCCTGGGAACAACCTATAGCAGTGGGATGTGATGGGTTGTGCTTCAGACTTGCTTTGGTAGGTGCTCCTGTTCATAGAGGGTATCCCAAGCTCAGAATGAAGGAGCTTCTGTTCATTGCAGGTGATGGCTATTGACAATTTCACCCCTTGCCTTTCTGGCAAGACTTGGTGTGACACATTGTTTTGGAACTGAAATATATTCCTGCACAAGGAATACATATATATAGTCAAATGACAAGAAAGCAGCTGTATTTTGGGCATTCCTACCCAATGTCAGGATTTTAATAACTGATTTTTATTTGTAAAGATAGGCAAGCTTCATCTTGTTTCTCATGGGCAGGTAGTGTGTCGGGGAGTCTCCCAGATACTGCTTAGCCTAAGAACCTGTCTTGTTAAAGAAACCTAGTGGTAGAGACTGTTTCTATAGCATGATCTGAGCTAGGTTAATATTTTCTGGCCGTAATGGTTGGCACATGACCACACAACAAAAATCCAGCAACTGTAAGATGAGTAAAATTGGCATTAGGGAGATTCTTGTCTGTAAAAGAATAGATGGACGCTGTTAGTTTGGCCTGTTTATCCCTCTTCAGCACCTATTTTTATAGTGACAATTCAAAACCATTTCAAAGTGGTATATTTCTAATTTTCAGTAGAGGAAATTCTAATGAGTGTGAATTAATTTATTTTGAGATGGCAAGTTTATTGGAAAGGAGTGATCAAGTGTCCTAACTGATGGATCCAGTTTGGTGTAAATTGCTCTGTTGAGTGTGTCAGTCTGAGTCACCATCTTGTTGAAAACACAGAATCCCACTGTCAAAATGAAAATTTAATAAGTTTGCAGTAGAGAATCCCTGAATGCATGAGTGCATTTGGTGAAACTTCTAAGGTCCTTACATCTTTCTGTCATATTTTATTCAGCTCGATGTCATCAGGACTTTCTCTGTCAAAGTATGCAGGAACAGAAAATACTGAACTTGTGGCTGTTACGTATTATCATATGAGATATTCCTATTTGTTGTATAACTTCACAAAAGAAAGCACTGTTATAATTGCACTATTATGTATTGGATGGATCTTTGGCAGTGGTCTGGCCACAGAATAGTGAATTAGATGTTTTGTAGTAATAATTTTGAAATTTTCTGTTTCTTATGCTGAAACTTTGACCTTCCTAAGGGAAAAGCCTTATTTATATCTGTTTACTATTAAGTGTAGATACGTAAGACTTGCAGGTTGGTACAGATATATCTAAATGTCTCCTTTATTGGAACTCCTTAGTACTACTGATACCTAAGGTCATCTCTGTATCCTTTTTTTCAGTATTAATAGTAACCCATAAGGAAAGAATTCCTTCTTAAAGTTTTTTCCCCCCACTTTTGGACATAGAGGGATTTGTTGTTGCTGCACAGTTTTATGGTACTGTCGGCAGGATATTGTGTGCTTTGTGTAACTTGTAGGGCAGTGCGTGGTCAGGAAAGTGTCTGGAGTGAAGACTTGCACCACCTTTTATCTCTGTTCTGTGTTTCTTCAGAACAATGTCTTCTTTTTAACAGTGATTTTGGAGTGAAATTTTATAGTAAATGTTACAAAGTGAGTTTGTTACATTGAGGATCACCTTGACCATCTCTAATGAACCTAACGTTCTGCCACTTGGCGTAGCCTGCCTCCCTACATACAGCCCATATGAAATGGTTGGTTTTGGAGCAAATAGCACCAGGATAACCATGCTCTTGGAGAAAATTGCCCAAAAAGACCATTTTTAGAGACCTTTATTTGCATTTCCATTAGTATGTTCTAGTTTGCCTGGAACTGGAAAGTGCGTCCAAGCATTGGCTCCTTGCTGGGAGGATGTTTTCATCTTCTGTGTGTCCTGAGCCTGTAACAACTACAGAATTCTCTTCATTTGATATATTTGCGAGAAATATCTTTTTATCTTGTTTGTGCAGAGCCAACTTTCAGTGTAGCAGAGCCCAAACTCATTCATCCTTTGTTTTAGGGGTTTTTTACCCCCTTTAGAAAACTGTATTTTGAATTAGCCTAAAGGCTTTTGAAACTTGGTGGGCTTTTGGCTGCTTTCTATAGCCCACTGACTATTCACTATTTTCCCTCTTCTCCAATAAATCAAGCTTGGTGGTAGCTGTTCAGAGGTAGGTTTGGTTTTGTCAGCTTAAAGTTTTGCCCTGTTCATTCTTGCCGGCTGCAGATTTTCTGCACGGCTATGTGAATGATTCTTATGGCAATGAAAGCAGTTCCCTAGTGCCGACCTGCTGGTTCCTGCCCTCTCGCCACCCAATCGTCTGCAGCTGGTACAGTGGTGTGTGTGGCCCTGTGCTGAACAGGATCCCAGGACTTGCTTTTTAGGATGGTGTAAAGACCGTTCAGGCTTGTTAGATTATATATATTTGGCTACCTGCAGGACTGAGTTCGTGCTGTATGTCCCGTAGGAGTCTCTTACCACCTCATTCTATATCAATTTATAGGAGATGGAGTATAGGTAGTACAGACAACAGAGCCCTGAGATCCTGATTTTTATTTTTCTTTTTAATTTGGCCAACTGTGTATTTTAACTTTTCTGTGCTGTCTTTTCGACTTATCTGAACTGAAAAGTTGGTGGATGATCTCTGTGGTATTATGGGGCCTCAATTAGATACCTGTTTCAGCTAATCTAACTACTCTTTGTGACCAGAACTGGAAAATACTTTGTCTCTGCCTGTCTTATAGGAGGGAGAGGAATCTAGTAGTTAAGGGTGCAAGTGTGAGCAAAGTTAAAGTCACATCACTTAAGTTTTGAGACATTCTTGGGTGCTTTTTTTGCACTCTTCATCAATCCTAGTGACTGTTTCTGTGTTTTTAAGTATTAAAAATGCAATTGTGAGATTGCTTGTAAAATGCAGTGTTTGTGATTTATCTGTGCCATTCCATTTACCACGTATAAAACTCCTAATACGTGAGCTTGATACTTTCTCCACCTACCCTTCCTTTCTGTGTAAGTTATTTTATTGAACAGGAAGTGGTGATCCACTTCCTGAGAGTGTATTGTTGGTAGAAAACTTTTCTTTTAAAGGAAAAAAAAGTCTTCTTTTATTAAGTGGAGAGTACTTCTTAAGTTTGGCTATGGTTTGCATTTCTCTTTTGCATTAATGAAAGTGACAGGTTGTTTCTTGAGCACTAGCTGACCTAATAGGAGACACTTGAGCTCTCTCAAAGTACCCAGTAACTTATTCTACAGTATCTTACAACATGAACGGTGTTTATCTGGAGCTGGACTAATGATGGTAAGAAATATGTATTTAACAATTCAAATTCTCATCTAGATAAACCTTTTTTTGAGACTTTTGTGAGGAAAGACTGGACAATTGGTTAAGTCATGGAGCAGATAGAAAGTACCACCTCAAAATAGGACATATCAAAAGCTGCAGGTGTCAGATACAGCACTGTCAAGAAGAATTTCAACAGAATTCATGCCAGCAAATTTGTTTTATCAATAATGTTCTCGGAAATTGTAGTATTAGGTGGCCTCAGGGACTTCTTCATAGCTCAAATAAATTCTTTAGCCTCATATTCATGGAAATTTTGGAAGCTGATGTAAATGCTCAGTCTTTACTCCTTGTGTCCACCAGGCAGGTGTGGGTTTTTGCAAGTATATTAGAACTTCAATAGACCTGTCTCATTTGCAAATACTTGATAAGACTCCATGAGATAGACCTTCATCCTTCTAAATAAGGCTTATTTTTAGCTTGTATTATACTTCTCAAAATACTTTTTGATGTTCTTGTGGCATTGGCCGACTTACTGGAAACACCATTCTCGCCTCATCCATCCCGTGTTGCTGGTCTTCAGGATTGTACTAAGTTGCTATTAACAGCAAGACTCTAGATGGCTTTGTCCTGTTCTAGCTGCAATGAAAAGCTGGTGCTATTTGGTTATTAATTTCAAATTTAATAGCACTTATTTCTATCCCATAGTAAACTTAATGTCAGAGCTGCGTAGTCTTGTAATGAAACTACATAAGGTTGCCAAATGTAATGATAGCTGCCATTTCTGTGAAATGTAGACAGCTTACGATTTGAAAATGACCGAACCAAATAGAAAAAGAAATAATTGCAAGAAAAGGGGGATTTGTTTTATGGTTTTATTTAAACTCCCTCTTCTGTGTCTCCTAGCTTTTTAGTTGGTGAAGGAGCTTACAGATGGGCAGTTGATCACGGGATACCAGCATGTCCTCCAGGTATCATGGCTACAAGTGAGTAAACTGGTGGTGTCAGTAGGAAGAACAGGGCAGAGTAAAATATGGTGCCCCGTATTTTGAGGTGTACATCACTTGACTGTTCTTAACATTTGACTAGTTCATGGTATTAATGGTATATAAGGATGGTTTAAGTTTACTGATTTTATATTAAGTCTCTAAATAGAAAAAGTAATAAACTACCACTTCAGCTGCATTTTCACAACATCTAATCCAAGTGAATTTGTGATTCTAACTTGATTAAATTCAGTGAAGGACTTTTTTTACCAAAATGTAGTCTCTTTAACAGCTCAGTCCTGCAAGTCTCCAGTTGTAGTCCATCTTCTAAAAGGAGCAGCTAGCCGTGTAGCTCAATTCAGCAGGTGCTAGTTTGACTCTCAGATTCTACAGCTACACCCATCTCTGAGTCTTTGTCCAGAACTGCTTTGGTCTAAATAGATTGTCAAATCAGCTTGCCTTTTTTTTTCCTTTTTTATTTTTGCTAAGGTAGGCTTTGTTTCATCTACTATTTATTTTTTCTTAAAGAAATGATTATGTTGTATTCATACACTGTCTATAAACTAGGCTAAAAATTAATGCACTTAGCCATGGAAAGGAGGATGTGGTTCCTCTTCCTTCTCTTCTTCAGTCCCACTCCCCTCTGGAAAGTGCTGTTATTACTAGTCCAGAGTTTGCTATAGGTGAGAAGGTGACCTGTGCTTCCTGTTGAAGTTACACAGGAAATAAATCAGAGATCATCAGCCAAAGAAGAACACCACAGAAGATTATGAATTTTTTTATTATTATTTTACAGTAAACAGTATTACTGCATAAAATATAAGAGTAGTCCCTAAACCGGAGATTGAAATCCAGGGCTCCCATTAAGGTATTTTTTTAGGGTAGCTCTAAATGCAGAAAAATGTCCAGAAGTTGCAGTTCAGAGTTGCTAATACTCAGTGCTGAAATGTAACCCCTGAAGCAGTGGCAGCATTTTGCTTAATCTTGCCAGTTTTCATACGTACTCATGACACATTTCATTTTGAACAGAAAGTTTTAATTTCTAGTTCCGTGTGACTGAAACTTTTGCTCTATCCACCTGCAGTCTAAGACAGCATTTGCAGAACAACTTTTGGGCTCTGTTAAGCAGAACATCTTTATTTCTGTGACTTAGAGTAAAAACACTTAAAGGTTTGGATTTCTTTGTGTTGGGGGCTTTATTGGTTTTTGATTGTTTGGGGTTTGTTTTTGTTAAGAAACTAGTTGCTACTTATGTGTAGGAGTTAACTCCAGAAGGAAGGTTTCTTGACTAATTTTGCTTGCGTGCACAGAAGTTTCAATTGTTTCTAGTACCAGTGTGTTTCTGTTGGGACAGAGATTGTAATGTTAATTGCCAGATGATATCTTACTAGCTAAAATGTACCCTGCTTAGAGCAAATCTGCATGTTATGGCTTAAAAATAAGGATAATCACTGCTAGTTTGGTTTACTTAACCCAGACTATGAGTTTACATTGGAGAAACCTCAGAGGAATAATCCCAGCCAATATATTTTCACAAACCTGCTGCAAAACACCAATGGTTTCTTTTTGTCTCCTCAGTACATTTGACATACTTCTATTTAGCAAAACAATTACTGGGATGGTGATGTGAATCCTATTGCAAAGTCAATTTAGAAATGCCATTTGCCGTTGCCATGTTAATGATCAAATATTGATAATAAAGTTGCCAACCCCCCTCTGCTTCCCGCCCCCCTCCTTTCACCCAGGTTTATACGTACTGAAATACACGCCTGCACGACTATATGCTTGAGCCGTTGCACAAGATGGAGCTACTTGAGGAATAATCTGGTGCTGTGAAGCAGGCTGTGACTGTTAGGACTCAAGTGGAGACTGTGTGAATGTTTTGCTGGAGGGATGGTTTCGGATTAATTGGAGGATATGCTGAAAAAAAACAGTGGCAGAGACTGAGATACAGTCAGATACTCTTTGTAATACTGAGCAAACTACCTAAAATACCTGAATTCTTCACAGATGTTCTCTAATTTGTGACCTTAGCATAAATGATAATTGATGTCTAACTGGATTTACAGAAAGGAGGTGTTTGACTGTTACAGCCTTGTGCTTCAGTTACCCTCTCCAAAAAGGTGGTGTCTGTCATTTGCCAAAAATGGATACATAGGAAAACAATACTAGCTTACATAAAGATTGCGTTTATTAGCCATCTTAAGAGGCATCTGGGAAAGAATTGCCTGAACAAAAGTTGTCTTTTTCCCTGAAGTTTTAGTGCACTTAATTTTGCAGATTTAATGATTAATGGTAATATGTCTGGTTTTTCTTTTAAAACCAAACATAACGAGAACAGCAATAAAGAGCAAACAAGACCCTGAAAAATCAGTTCTAGAAAATGGTATTATTTTGATTTCCACACCAGTCCTTAGCAAAGCTAGTCTTTTAATGCATAGACTCTGGTCAGGGAGGCTGGAAGGTAACCATGAACACCATATGTGATAACATGGGATTGTTACCTCTGAAAAGAAGTTGGAAATTGTCTCACAGGTAATATGTAGGGAAGCCAAAATTATTTTTTCCAGTGTTAGTAGGGAGGGAACATTAGAGGTGTTTCAGAAATAACAATTAAAGAGAATGTTGTTTCCAAGCAACCACAAAGCATCTTACCTGAAGCGAGCTATTGCACTAAATCATAGAATCATAGAATGATTTGGGTTGGAAGGGACCTTAAAGATCATCTTGTTAGTGTAACAAAATTCAAGACACTTTTTCCACTGTGCTTGCTACAGTTGCTATAGTAGAGCTTGCGTGGAGAATTGGGGGTAAATTAACTTGAAATGATGTGGCTGCTGAATAGCTCTGTAAAATGAAAAACAAAGTAATTGCTAATCATCAGGAAGATGTTTAGTAACTTAATTATAAAAAATAAACTCAACCCCCCAAAACTGCCTAACCTTAACTGTAGACATGTACTTGCAATGAATATTAGCAGGGAGAACTAGGTGCATATGTTTTGGCTTCTCTGTGCTGCACATGGAAAAATATATTCTTGAAGTCACATTATTCTGTCTCATTTTTCCCAGGCCTGAGATGGCAAGAGTAACGTTATACGTGCTGCAGGGCTGTGGGATTGTGTGGTTGGTTTTGCATGGATGGAGCTCTCCGTCTGATCGGTTACAAAGAAAGTTGCACGATCAGCTTTGTGGTCACACTCCATAATTCTCTCAGAACCATCAAAGTATCAGAGCACCAAACTGAAATGATGTTTTAAACCATGTTACTGGTTGAACTACATGAAGGTTGTGTCACGGCTCACCTGCTTTGTCTTCTTTCGTTTGCCAAGTGGGCGAGGAAATGGGATTTCTACTGTTTGTAGAAATCTGATGGCTTTCCAATGTAGTGAGTGGGTGTTTTTAAAAAAAAACAAACAACAAAACACTGATATGTGATCTGCCTGTATTGCCCACAGTCTGCAAGAAAGCTAAATTTATTAATTCCTGCCCTTACTAGAGCTTAAGTCCTGCCAATACTAAAGCCCATACTAACTTATCCCAGGACTTTGTTACCTTGTGCTAGAGAGCCTGCTTTGAAAGTGTAATTACAGTTTAGTAATGTTAGTTTACTGTATCATGCACCTTCCTATGTTAAAAGTATATTTTAATCTAGATAGGCCACATGAGCTTGAGGTACAGCTTCAGCTGTCAATAGCAGTGCATGCACTACTAATAACCAAACCACTTCTATCGGAATTTTTCAGTTTGGGCTGTAGTAGATGCAAAATAGTTGAATTGACAGAGATAACATGGTGTCAGACAGCATCTTAGAGCTGGTCACAATGTTAAGTCTTCAAAGGGCAAGAGGTGGAAGGTAACTACTCCTGCAGAAAGCTTGTGCTTCTAACAAGGTGGAAGTGACCGTGAGTACTTCAGTGCGTTATATGTTACATAAGAACAAAAGCAGCTGCAGTAGATTCACATAGCTTGATAACTGGAATCCAAGAGCAGCCACAAATAATGGTTAAAGAAGAATATAAGAACAGCAAATAAATACTTCCCTTTCCCTACCCCATGTGCTATCTCAGATGATATTCCTGAATCATGGCTGATTCCTGCATACACGGAGGTCTGCAGTGGCATTTTCTGCCATTAAATGGTTGTTTCCTCTTGAGCCCATATTAATTTCTAGCATCTGCAAAAAAGCTTTACTGACTAACTATAGGTTGTGTGATAAACTACCTCTTTTACATTATTTTGAGACTTGCTGTATAAAATCTGCTCTTGTATTGTCAGATTGTTACTCAGAATCCTTCTTCAAGTTCTTCTTGGAGGAGAAGTTCTCCTTCTTCAAGGAGAACTGAAGTTCTCCTATTACCTTGAATAACTTACTGTCATCAGTAAAATCACACAATGTTGTTGAGCAGAGTAGGTGCTGCTATAGGTTGATTTGGCATTCCACTTATAGCAAGATACTTGTTTACTCCCATTTTGTTTTCTATTTTTTAATCAATTCTGTGTATGCAAGGCATTTCCCTTTTATTCTCTGGCTGCTTGGTTGCTTTGATGAGGGAGAGCCTTTCCTAGCTAAGTGTCTTGCAGATTGTCCTAGGCTGTTTGCCTCCCTGTCCACCAGTGTTGCCTGCCTTAGCCTGCCTCTCCCCAAACCTCATCCCACCCTCCGTTCTTTCCTACACTTCACTATTAGGAAAAATATTTGCCATATATGCTGGAGCTGTGCTAGGAGGTTCAGTCGGTGGCTAAGGACAGTGGCTTAGACCATGTTTTGTTTCTTTGGTTTTAGGGTGAGAACGAAAGAGATCTGAAGAGAAACTCAGGGGTTTGGGGGATTTGATTAGGAAGCTTGGTTAATCTGAATGCACACCTGGTTTTGGAAAACCAAGAGGCATCTCTCAGATACAAGATGCTTGTCTTTTAGTAGCAAAAGTTGCAACCTCTGTTCTAGAATACACAAAGTAAATGAGCTCTGATAAGTACATGTGTTTCACTGGCAATAATAATGAAAAAAAGAAAAAAAGAAAAGGTGAGACATTATGCAAAGCCTCCCTGTATATTGTAGGTTCCCTTGCCATTCTGGAATCTGAACAGTCAAGTGCAACCAATAGAATGGCTATAACTTGGCCAGAAAAAAAATTGGGCTGGAGTACCCAGAAGATGCTTTGAATGAAAATCTTCCAAGGAGCAGGAAAGGCTGCTTAGTGGAAAAAAGAGATTTCTTCCAGGAAGTAGTAAGAAATTGCATGTTCAGCAAGAGTTTACCCTGAGTTGTTGTTATGAAGAACAAATCTGTATAGTAGTGCTCTGAGAAAAATAGGTTGTTTTTTTATATGCTTTTGATGCTGAGTGTCTTTTTTCCCATTCATGTTGCTATATCTGTCAAAATATGACAAGAAGGGTAGTAGTGCTAGTAGTGTTTGGTCCCAGCACAAGCATAAGTGGTGTTAATTTGTTTAAAATAGCTTTGTTAAAATGAAATGTATTTTCATCTGTCTGCTTTCATTTGTGCCATTTATTTTAGCAACTGCTCAACAGAATTCTTCACTGGATCATTTTAATTCCTGTGGGTTAACTAATTTGCTAGTATATTCCTTTTTAATTTGCTTCTCTCCAATAGTTGCATTCTCTTTTAATACAGAATAAAAGATAAAATGCAGAGAGTTCTTCTCCTCTCTGGTTCTTTCAGCTGACTTTAAGAAATGCCTGCCAGGGGGTGCTCTATGATTGGTCAGAGCTCAATCCGTACTCCCAAGATTTGAAGATACCCGTAGACTTTTAGTATTTTCAAATTACAGTTCGCTTTTAAACAAGGATTGCTGAATGCTTGTAAGTTGCCTGATGTTTTTTTGCATAAGAATTTCTTATGCCTGTAATAGAAACATTGGCAGTTTTGTTTGTCTTGCCAGCTTGCTGTCCTACCACTGTAAATAGGAAGGTTCGAATATTGTCCTCAACTTGCTTTTTGATATAGTGGTGCTAGAAATCTGTATTTGTTACTTTGATTTGAAAACTTAACTGTTGACTTAAATATCTTCTGAATTTTCAGCCTAGCCTAAAAAACATATAAGGGAATTGATTTGGCTTATAGAAGCATCAAATTTTAAGGAACTGTGGAATTCTACTAAAAACGTTTTGCATTAACTTCGGGCAAGAAATGTTAGTGTATTGTAACAAACAGCCTGTCAGCTACAGGCCTGTTTAAAGTACACAGAGCTAGAATTAACAAGCAGACGTATATCAATTTTACCGTTATTGAAAAGAAAAAGAAAGTGCCTTGGTCTTGCATTTTGTTCTGTATGTACAATTCAGTGGTTTTGAGGGCTCCATGAATAGAAAAATTCTAATTTTCTCTGTAACGTTTCTCTAAATTCTGTTCTCTGAATAATTTCCAGTGGGCTGTGAAAGGTGACTAAGAAAAAGTTCTGAAGAGCTGTGTAGAATGGGGAATACAGATGTCTTTCATTTATTTTGTCACTGTATCATTATATAATAGAACTGTCAAGATTTTTGGTTTAGTTTTTCCTTGTACATTGTAGAACAGTAAAAGGAGTTGCAGGAATCATCTGATTGCCAGAGTGCCAGCAGGATGAGTACAAGAGATGAGTAAATGATGTGGAAGTTTTATGGCAAACAAATGGCACACAGATGACATCTCTGAACGGACTCAGAGACCAGTGTGATCTCTTTCTGTTTCTTCCACTGACCTGCTTGCTGAAAATCACTTTTGCATCTCTTTCTGCTAAGTGGTGATCATGATGTAAGAAGCCTGTATAAAAGCTGTATTTATTGTCTAGCCATGATGATGCAGGAGGTGGATCTTGTGCTCATGTATTACGTAATGAAGGTCTTGTGATCCTTTCTCATCAGGGTACCCAGTAACACTGGAACCTTTTGAAGATGGGAAGATCTACAGCAGTCTTAACTTGGAGCAAGATGTGCCTGTGAGATTTTTCTTACAGATAATATCACATAACCTGAGATTATCAAGCACACATTCTGACACCGCGTCCACTAATACCAGCTTCTCATGCAGGCAAGTGGTGTTGAGCAGGAGCTACTGCAGCCTGTGCCGTGCTCAGCCACTGAACCTTCTCCACAGCAAGCCCCTACACTTGTCTCAACTTGTACAACTCTGCCGTCACCAAGTATTCCACCCAGTGCTTCTACTGTCTAGCACAGCTAGACCCCAAATGCAGTGAATTTAAGTACAGAGTCCCAGGGGGTAGCTCTTGTTGGTACTTTGCAGAGTTGAAGAGGCAACGTGGAGGACTGGGAAAATGTTCTCAGGTCCTTGAAGATTATTTGTTCTTAAAGAGACACCCCATGCTGCATTGCAGGGACATGTCATAGATACCGTAAATGTGAGACTGAAGTCCTAAGCTTTTAATAATGTTCTAGTTCTGATACACTTCTGTTGTCAGTTGGTTTATGTCTTTAATCTGGATAAAGCCTGAGCAAGGAATTTAAACACTATCAGACAATCATTTTGTGAAGCTGCGGGGTTTTTTGTTTTTTCCTTCCTCTCCCAGTGGCTCTGAAGTAGTTTTATTTATGATAGTATGTACATAAGTGAGAAAGCAAAACAGAACGGCTAGTTGTCTTCTGTGGCTTCTGAGATGCAATTCATTTAAGAATGAGTGTGAGCGTCCATGCCATTACTGTGGAGGGTAGTAATTGTCAGGGACTTTTATCTGAAAGCACATACTTGATTTTCATCTGAACATTTGAATTCTTGAGCAAAGTCAAAGGATGTTTTATTAAGTACCTTTCCGTAGGTTCCAACAACAGTGCCTCTGGGCTATGATCTAAGAATGCCATCTACTGCCTTACCTTTCTTTTCCTGGCTTCCTCCCCTTCCCGGTCAATAAGCTCTACGTCTCTCGCTTCCCTTTCTCCTTGGCCCAGGCAACATCAGGCTGATGTAGCTATATTGCATTTGTTTTAGGAAAACATGCCTGTATTCAACACTGTGTTGTGTCCTTTTCTTCTTCTCAAGCTTGGACTGTACTGTCTTGTTGGAGAAGGTGATAGTCGTTTTTGTACCGTCATTTAGGACAAATTAAATTTCTTAGCATCCTTCCACCACAAAGTTGAGGTTTTGTTTTTATGTGAATTGTGGATTTAAACTGTGTGTAGGCATTTTCCTTCTGTGTATAGTGTTTATTTTTAAAATAAATTTTCGGTGGGTTATTTTTCTATATGCATCATTAACCAAGTGCATTTGAATACTGGATTTTTTTAGTATGAAGCTCCTTCGTGTTTTCTGGTTTCTTTTGCCACTAGTAGAGCAAGACAAAGCAACCAGAGTACTAGCCAGTTTAATGGCGTTTAGAGTGGATTTATACAGATCGCCACAGAAGCAGGAATAAACTGAGGGCAGGCAGCCTTTCACTTGCTATTAGTCTTTATTTCTCTATTCTAGGGGAAAAGGAAAATAAAATTTAAGATACAAGATAGTTGGTTTTTTTTTTAACTGATCAGCTGAAGTTGGGCATAAATCTCTGTCAGAGGAAAAAGGAGAAATTGCTAGGTTTTGTTTTACAAACTGGTCATGTTTATTTCACAATTCTTTGGTCACTTTGGAGGCATTAGCTGTTTTATCCTGTTAAGAGGGTTTGGTAATTGCTGATATTAATTATTTTCCCTAAATAATGGTAGGCAATTACTCGTCAGTCCTTGCTAGAACAAAATCTTCAACTTTTGGATGAAAGCTAAGACTAATAACTATTCTGAAGTTGAATGTAGCCTGAGCGCAGGAACTTCTACTCTAGGGCAAGTCTGAATAGACTTTTTCCCTCACAGTATGGCAAGGTATGACATTTCATGCTAAACAGAATAAAACTCAAGAGTGATTCTATTGAAACATCAATACAAGTGAGTCTGGGAAGGGTGAAAAACTCCCCTGCTCCCCCCACCCCAAGAAAAAGAACTTCTCCAAAACAATCCTCTCCCCACCCCTCACAAAAGACCTTCAACTGGTTCTGATGAAAATTCATGTCATCTGGAAGTACAGAACCATGACTGGCACCTCTCTGATATCTCTAGTGTAACAGTATGAACTTTCCAACATTACAAATACTTCAGTATCTGTCCTGAGAGGAGCTGGTTATTGTTTTGTAGATACTGTGATGGAGGAGGCTGGGAAAGTTTGTGTATTTGACTAGGGAAACATGCCAGCTTCCTTGGCCTAGACTGTTCTGTGCTTGTGCATTTAAGCGTTATATTGCTTAGGTGTGGTGGTGTCTCCTGCACAGGGGTAGGAGGAGAGAGAACTAACATCGATGAGAGTATGTGAGATTTTGACTAGTTTGGGGGTTTTGTTTGCTTTAATTTTTAAACCTAAGGTTGATCAAATATTGGAACAGGGGCCCAGAGGAGCTGTGAAACCTCCATCCTTGAAGGTATTGAAATCTTGACAAGGTCCTATGTAACTTCTTTGAATTGGACTTGCATTTCCTAGGATGTTCCTGGGATGTTGGACTACGTGACCTTCCAGCCTACATCATTCTATGTTACTAGCAAATTTTCTTCATCTGTCTGTCTAATATGGTCTTAAGATAGGCAAAAAATGCATGTCACGTCGTCATCTGGGGTTCTGGATATCTGATGATCCAGTAAAAAAAGTCCTTGATGCACTGCACCACTTCTCCCATTATGAGACTAGCTGAGTAAGAAAAGCCATAACGAGAAAATGCATGTCAAGCCTTTACCCCAGCATACAGTTGAAAAGCAGTTGGGGTACCCAGAAATTGAATATAATTCTGATACCTGAGGACTAAGCAGTTTTTTGTTAGCTAGAATTATTGCTTTGTAGGACATCATCCATTCTGTAGACAAGAGCAAGGTGGAACATGGCTAGCTGAATTTCATACATATTTTCTTATTGATTAGTAAAATGTATACTTATTTGTCAATAATGGCTTGTTTTCTGCCCTATGTTTCCAAGATTTCTATTACCACTTTGAATTAGCAATGCAGATAAGTTACTGTTAATAATTAGGTCCTTCAAAGCAGGTCTTCAGATTTTTTCTTGTTTTGAAAAGGCAAAGATTAAAGCACAGGGTAAACCCTGGAAATTTGGTTGCTTAGCTAGAGACTGAGGACTTAAGTGAATGAAACATCTCTCTTAAGCTTGGAGAATTTAACATGTTGTGGGCAAAATGCAGGTTAAGTAGAAGCAAGGTATAGTTGGAGTGATGATGCTGAGAGGCTAGACAGCACTGTGTGTGTAGCTGGCAGGGCAGCTGGCAACTAGCCCCCGAGTCCTCTAGTTTTGATGCGGTCGTTGTGGCTCTGCCCATAGGTATTTGCTATATTTATTGAAGTCCTGTCAACTTGCAAGTTCTGCTGTTGAAAAATTCTACTTCAGAAAAAATGTGCTGGCTTGGTTTATTTTGGGGCACTTTTGTTTAATAAATTCTTGATCTGTGGGAGGCTTTTGTTTGTTTGTTTTTTCCTCCTCACCCCCAATTAGCAGTAGGCTGAAATGATTCTTTGCCTGCTCCCCCTTATTAAGTGTTTGGACCTCGTTTCAAACATAGAAATGTGTTGTCTAAAGTAGGTGCACTAATCAGCTCTGGATGGTAGAAAGAGCTCCTTTCTTGGTGATGGCAGATTAATACGTGTTTAAGTTTTAAGAAACTGGTATTCATTGGGTTTTAGGAGAGAAGTGCCAGCTTTCTCATTACTTTTGGGTTATATACTTGAATAAATGTGATTGTTTAAGGTCCAGTTTTATGTACTTAAAACCAGGTTTAAAGGAGAGTTCACTAGGTGATTTTGGCACCCGCGTGGGGGAGTTTCGAAGAAGTAAAATGCTCGGTGTCTGTGTTCTTGGTGAGAGTTGTAAATGAAAGCTTTGTGTTCTGTTGGCTCTGCAATATTGATTTTATTCATAGACTGTTCTTGCAGCTGTTCCGGTCTTCTGAATAATAGTCACGTAGCTGTATTCAGGATTTCATTTTAAATTACTTTTTTTTTTTTTTTAAGACTTAACATATTAAATAGGAAACCTGTGGTGTTTAACTTCCATTGAATTTGTGATTTACCTGTGTATACCTCTTCTCTCCTAATAGTTTCATTTTGCATGACTTGAATAAGTGAAATAATACATCCCCCCCACCCCCCTTTTCTGTGTTTTAAAGAGGGTGTTAAAACAATCTGTGGATAATATTAAGTCAAAACTAATTTAAACTAAATATGTCACTATCTGCCATTTTCTTGTGAACTGAAACTTCTAAAATGAGAACATGTCATTTTGGTCTCTTAAGCATGACGATTTTTTTTTTTTAACTGTGCTTTAGAGAACACTTCCTTTCTGAATGTAGGACTTAGATGTGGAAAATACATGTTTGCCTTTTCAGGACCTAGGTGGTCTTTAGACTGTGTTGGATTATGGAACATAAAAATATCGCTAGACTATTGTGTGGCTTTAAATATAGGAGTAAACATACAGACATGCAATTGAGGTAATAAAATAGTAGCCTAATTTTACGGATATCAGAAGGAGCTCACATGGTATCTATTTACTTGTCAGCAGTCAAAAACAATAATTTTAACACAAGCCGCTTATTCCATTCTCTTCTATGCAGTGCTCCTTCTTTGCCAAACAGATATTTAGACCTACATAGCTTCCATATGTGTTCAGCAATTGTTTCTACTAGATATTTTACCCATCACTGTTGCTGAACAACGGTAGACCTTCTTCACTTAGAAAAAAGATGTAAACATCTTGTACTGAGACTTAAATACTTAGTAGTTGGCTTTTTTATTGGTGCTTTTTTGCATCACTAAAAATGTCGAGGGCGAGACCTCCAAAATGTCAACTTATCAATATTTGTTAAAATTAAGTAAATTTTACTTAGTTAAACACTCTTGAACTATTTTTTAGGGTTTAGTTTAGCAGCTTTTAAGAGGAACAAGAGGAAGCTGGAGTTGGCCGAAAAGGTGGAAACAGATCTCATTCAACTAAAGAGAAGACGACAATCAAATGAAAAGGTTAGTTCCTGTTTAAAATTTTGTTGTCATCCTAAACTCATAGCTGATTGCTGACAAATTTAATGTCGTATATGATGAGACTAATGTAGCATCAGAAACCACTTGTCCTTGAGCATCCTAACGTTTAGATGATAGAATGGTAACTTAGCGCAGTTCAAACTTTCTGCCTTGCTCTTTGAAAACCCAGCTGTCACTCTGTATCTTGTTTGTGCTATGAAAAATACCTTGCTGATTTTGAACTGGAAATATGACCAATGTAAACACAAACAGATAATTATTTACTGAAACATTTTCTTTAGCTTGGGATCTCTGTCACAGTTTCCCACTTTTTAATGTTTCCTGAGCACACTGCATTATGGAGCTGGAATTGGTGAAATTTGAAATATCAGGTAGGTAAACATGTGCATCTGTGCATGCATCTAGCATTGACCTGGCCCATATTACTTGTACTACAAAACTAGTAGGGTTCCCTCTGTTCCCCTCACTATTAGTTTGAATTTAGAGCCTTTGTTACCGTTTGTGAATGTCAGCAGCAGTATTTGTTTACTGTTGAATATCCAAGTATAGCTCATGAAGTTAAGTGCCTATGCTTTCTCTGGGACCTGTGGGCTTTTGGATTGGCCATTTCTCTTTGCTTTGGTAAGCTGACTGACCACAGCCTTATGTAGTTGTGTTTGTTGATATAAATAAAGTATACCTCCCAGAGAATTGGCCAAAACGTTTATTCTCTGTCGTCTGTGCAAATGCAAAACGGTGTTAAATTAGGCATTTTTCTTCTGTGTTTGTAGATAAAACGTTTTCCCTAGCAGGGTGCTAATTATTCTGTTTTTGAGGAGAAGTCCTGTAAAGAAAGTAAAGATAGAGGCGGGGGGAAAGTTAGTTTCTCATTTTGGAACTTTTCCTGTTTACAGGACTTCATGTACCTCCTTGCGCAACCAACGATTTTAAAATATCACAGAGGGAGGAGGGGTCTCTGTACAGGGTTGATGTTCATGTAATAAGGGGCAAGTCAATGCTTGAAACATACGCCAATGCATGAGCTTACCGACCTGCAATTTGAAATTTCAAGGGCTCCAGAGTCCTGTGCAGCGCTTGTGGGAGACCCCCCAAGGCCAATGATGGTAGGTAGAGGAGGTGATCAAATAGAGCTCTACTCACCGGTAAGTAATCCAGTAACTTAACACACCGGTTTTGTCAACTTTCTGGGCACACCCTGTCCGCGGAGGGGGCTTGAAAACCAAACCATGCTAACTGTGTGGACTGCTTGAGTCACACAGAGTGCACAATAATGGCAGCCTTACAGGAAGTTTGGTTTTTCAAAATGAAATAGAAATGAAAAATAAAATTCTACAAGCACGCATTCTAAAAAGGAAGTAGAATAATTCTCTCTAAGCTAGTAGAAGAAGGTCATTTAGCAACGATGAGACACGTGATCTGTCATTCCAAGACTCATGCTGTCAAAGCTGAGCTCTCATAAAAGATTTAAAAATAATTGTTTAAAAACCATGTAAATACTTGAATAATTAAAAGTTAATCTTCTTGTCAAAGTGAAGGCTTAATTGATAAATACCCATTGAATTTTATTATTTGCTCTACTTCTCTAGAGCTGCAGACCTGTCCTTTTCAGCAGGATTTTATAGCAGTTTGTTGTGTAGTTTCTCACCTGCTTCAACCTTATGCTGCAGCTTACCTTCTGTGCCTCTGTTGCCAGTACTGCACAGTTGTTATAAATTCTGCTCCTTTGTCTATGAAGTTTAAGAAGCTGGGAGAAGAGCAAGATACAAAGGACATTAGTGAAGTTGAAATTGAGTGGAAATCATAACTAAAAAGCCTATGTGAAGAGATAGTATTGCACACCAAAAAATACGGAAGTTTTAGCTGCTAATAAATTTCACTGGCTAAAAATAGATAGTTTTAAAAATGACTTTTCAATACGAATTAAATTATACCAAGATCAAAAAGAACGAGAGGCTGTTCTAATTTAATAAAAAAAATTAATGAGAAAATCAGGCAGTGTAACTTACTGAAGGACTTTTATTTCCCGAGTAAATGGAATGTTCTCCTGGCTGTATTTTTCATTGTTTACCCAACATAGGATTTGTAGAGGGTTATGTGATTGCACATAGGAAGATCCATTAATTATTTCACTGAATTTTGAAAGTGTGAAAATGGAGGCTTTTTATAAGGTTTTAGTGACATACATTGACTTACATAGTTCAGAAGTCATTTTTGGTTTTGTGTGGATTAGCTGAACATATTCATAGCGGGACTGGTCATGATGTGTAAATTCGTCCGGATGCCATTCAGAAATTCACTCATCAAGCACCAGTAAACACCAGGAGTACGTGTTTGTCTTCTTACTGTTAACCTGTCATTTACCAGAGGAAATTGAAAATAGCTTAGTAGAGTTCGGTTAAAAGCCCAATTTTAATTTCTTTTGCTGTTACAAACTGTATTTACAACTATGCTGAAGTTACCTGTAAGAGGAGTTGTCCTCTCCTTCATTTGAATAAGTGGCGCAAAGAATTTCCACTGCATGTGCATTTTTCAATAGGTTAAGCTTATAGGTTAATTATTTAACTCCATAAATAACATCATTTAGTTTGAAGTTTATTAAAACTGATTTAGTTTTTACCTAGTTTAACATATGTATCCCAAGTATATGCATAACAGTTTGAATTCTATGTATGGAATTGGCAATTTCATGTTATTCAGCTACTGTATTGAGACACAAACACTAAACATATTTAGAACAGAAAAACACAGCTCTTTGTTGCACAGAAATACATACTTTTCTTTTAAGTATTTTGCACATTATAGTTTTTGTCATTGATCGTCTTTCCTTTTAAAAATAAATAAATTTTCTGTCCCACATCCGTGCTGAAATGGTCTTTGATAATAATAAAACTTTATGGACTTCAAAAGTATACTCAAAAATCCATTTAATATGTGAAAAGAAACGTAAATACTTTTCACCCATTCCAATTAAAATAAAACCAAAACTCATCTGTGGGATCCAGTATGAAATAAGTCCCTCACCTTAAGGATGGAGGCCAGACAAAATGTTCTATTTACACACCAAAAGAGTATTAAGCGGGAAAAGCTGAGGTTGTTTATTGAGCTTTCTATGGTTAGGTTGTAACTGCCCCTTTTCAAACAGATGAATGTAACACGACTCACACGTATTCTGTCGAGATCAGATTGTTATGAGAGCACAGCATGCTGTCAGTTGCCCTAGAGAAAAAAGCTTTTAGAAATTGGTATGTATGAATTGGTCCCAGTGCTCACAGAATAGTGACATTTTCCCTCAACTTAGATGGATTTAGAAGCATTTCTTTAAAATACTTTAATAACTGGAATGTTGTTTAAAAGACTGCTTCTCACCTTGTTAAATAATGCTGTAATCAACAGAAGTACTCCATCAAGAACAGCATAAATCTGAGATTTTAAGACCCGAATATATTAATTGTTGCTATATTATTTTTTAGATAACGTTATCAACTGTTGTGCTCCTCTCTGTTCTCATTTGATCTATGAAGGACCAACACGGGACATACTAGAAGATACTAGATTTATTTGTTGTCCTGTTCTTTTCGGAGTAGGAGGATACTGTAAAAACCTATGCTTTTAGGGAAATCTACTTGATCTAATTATTATCAAATATAAAATCATGTTAATTTTTGTGGATAGTTGGGTGATAGCATATTGATGTTAATCACTTCAATCTGATTCATTTTGCATTTTGTCAGTTACGATACTCAGAGATGAGATTTAATGGTAATTACTTTTCACAGAATTTCAGAACAATCTTTGCCTCACCTTCTCATACCTTCCCTCATCCTGGTTTTTACCTTCATTTGCTTTTCAGCTTACTCTTCTTCCCAATGCCAGCTGAGACCCCTAGATCTGCAATTTTTCACTTCTTTTTCTAAGCAGTTACTCTGCGTTAGTGTTAGGCCATCCATTTGTTTTAATATTGAATATCATTCCTGCCAGCTTCTGAGTGTAGAACTTACTCAGGAAGATCTAGGTGTAGGTGAAGAGAAGAAACTTACTGTTACTCTTAGTAAAAGCCAAGGATGATGCTCCTGCTTAGGAGTTCCAGTTGCTTGAAAAATACTGTAGAAAATACAGTGGTGCTGCACTGCACATTTTTCCTTTCAAGACTGCCTCGTTAAGTGTTATCTCTTAAATTACATGTGGCCAGAGTATCATCAGCATGAATCTTCTAAGAATTCCGCTTGACAAGCGACGTTGTAGGAACAAGGAAACTTTAATAGATGATGGGAACTTGATAATTTTCAGTTGAATAGTTGGATGTAGGGTGTTTTTGTTCCTTCCTCCGGATCCCAGTCGAGAAAATATTCATTTATATGAACAGCTTAATATCTTTGGAATTACTTGCTTGGGTGAACTTATTTAGGATTTTTTAAACACAGGTAAGTTTTTATACAGGGAAGACTGATCAGCTAAAGGCTTTGAGGGCTTGTGCAAAAGCAGCGTTCATCTTTGGAGTATGTTGTGGTTGATGTATCTGTTTTGTTTTATGTACACTGCATGCTGTGTCTCATCAAAAGTGTGTGACTGGGCGTGAAGTCAGAGTGCCTTGGCCTGGGTTCTGCAGAGAAGGGAACCTAGGGCAAGCCTAGACAGAGCGGGGAACACCTCTCTTTCTCTCGGAGTAACTGAATGTGGTGTGTTAAGGGGTGGGGGAAAGGATGGTAAGACTCCAAGTGAGACAGCTGAAGTGTTTGCAAGAGAGTAGGAAGAGAGCTTGCATCAGGGATGAATGTTGAAAGACCCCTACTCTTACAGGAGCAAATCTGACTCAGACGCTGTGGAAGTATGGATGATTTTCTAGTGACCCAGAGGGAGTGAAGGATGATTAGTTTCAACAGAAAGCAACTAACAGTGACTGAACTGATAACAAGTTTGGGAGAAAGAATCTGTTCTGGAGGAGTTTCTTCTCAAGGCTTCTATTGTTCTGCTCAGAGTATCAGAATTTTGCTTCGTATAGTAAACTTCTTTATGTAGGTTTTTTTTTTGTTGGTTTTTTTTTTTTGATCATACATAGCCTTAAAGATTAGAGTCTCTGAAGATCCCATCTTGAAGCTTTTAGGAAAGGTGTTTTGATATGGCGTCTTTGGAATGAGTTACTGAATCATTTCTTAGCGAACAAATGCCCACTGCTAAGAAAACTTTTTTGGCACTTCTGTGAGTAAAGACAGGTCATCTAAGTATTGGATAAGTTCTGAGATGTTTATTACCTTCTTGTTTCCAGCAAAGTTTTCTTTAGGTCCTGTATGAGGCAGTAAAGCATTTTGGGAAGATTTCTGGCAGCCCCATTGGTACAATATGCATGAATAGCAAATCTGTTATGTTGATCTGCCTGTCACTTGATTTTGTGCACGTTAGTTTGCACACTGCTAAGAAGTATGATCTCTAAAATACTATTTTTAGTAGTTGTTTCTGTTTGTGTGTCCTGCAGGAGAATGACTCAGGAACGTTGGATACAGTTGGTGCAGTTGTTGTTGACCAAGAAGGAAATGTTGCTGCTGCTGTCTCCAGTGGAGGTTTAGCACTAAAGCATCCTGGAAGAGTCGGTCAGGTGATTATACCTTCTCGGCTGGGAGTGGTTGTTCAGCAATTGTGACACTAAGCAAGAGTTGTGATAGCAACCTCATGTTCTCCCTTCCTTCCCCTTAAACTGATGGCATTTTTACTACACTGAATGCAAGTTTTTTCTTTAGTGTCCTCCATCAGTATTCTAAAATATTGATGGGTAAGAAGTTGTTCTGTAGTTGGTTATCTTTTGCCCAAGCCATGAAGAAGTTTAATTTTTTTGGTGTAAATACTTCCTTAATACTACAAATAGTCTCTTAAATAATTGATGTTTTAAAATAAGATTATAATATTTAGGGAAACTGTCATAACAAATTTTTAAATGATCTTGTGAATTGGTAGAAGTGACAAAGGTATTAAAAAAGATACATCAGTGTTGTGCTGGTTCAGCCATCATCATTTTATGCTGCCATCAGGTGCCTGATCACACAGGCCAACACTGAACTCA
>JAVSBS010017959.1:48994-62139 GCA_033124195.1 Coracias cyanogaster
AAACATTCTGCTAGGTTGTGACTCATCCACAGGTCAACTCCAACTTGGGGCCCACAACTCAGGCCCCAGCACTTCAGTCAAGTATGGGCATTCCTTGTTAAATAGGTAAGGGAATTTTGAGGTTCATCAGCAATATGTTACTCCATTGCTGTACAGCTGTATTTTTGGTTGACTTTTGCCACTGTTCTAAAGCAGTTCTTTTTTGAGATGTATTTAAGATTTTTCTTCTGGGATAGCAGAGTGAAAGGGACAGCTGGAACAGCTGGAATTATTTTGTCTTTTGATAGCTGTACCCTCATTTTCTGTAAAGTTAGGTTAGAGTATCACACATCTGTGATCATCAGCTCTGAAGAATAGTAAGAGAAATCATAGCAAAATGGATTGGAATTGCCATTTTGACTGTTACGATTTTTCTCATTTATCTTTTCTCTTAATATTTGAATTCTTATTGGATTTCTTTTTTTTTTTTTGTCTTTTGAGGTTTTTTAGTGTTGTGTTTTGTTTGTTTAATTTTAAGGGAAGGGAATGAACCCAAAACCTTGTATACTTAGATTTATGAAAGCTGCGCTTCTTTCCTTAGGCAGCTCTTTATGGTTGTGGCTGCTGGGCTGAAAATACAGGAGCTCATACCCCTTACTCCACTGCTGTGAGTACTTCAGGTATTTACTACTTTTATAAATATTTCCAAAAGTTGCTATCTTTCTCTGTAATTAGTTTACAAATTCCAAGTAAAGTATTTCTGCGAATGGTGAAGTAAAACATTATTTCCATACACACATTTTCTACATGTGTATCATTTAGTGACACATATATACACACATCAGTGCTGTCTTTAGATCTGTGAATTAATCTCTGTTGGTTGCTTATTTTGGTCTTTTTATTTAATTAACAACCGTGTGAATTTTTATCCTGTTTAAAATATTTTATCTTGCACTGAAAGGATGTACTGTATTTGTTAATGTGTTAAGGGGCCTGTCCTCCTGTAAAGAAGTGCTGTTACAAGCCCAATGTGTTAAACACAGGTTGTCTCGGTGACTGGGAGCCTTCCATAAAGGACTAAGATAATGAGAGAGTCCTTCAACGTAAGAGGGTCCCTTGCGTGCAAAACTGCTAAACCCAGCATTTTTTCCTCCAAAACTTGAAGTCATATACCTTTCTAATTTCCCCAATATTTAGGTCTGTCTTGCACTCTTAAAATTTGTGTGGCTGTTCACCCTTAAGTTCAATGTTAGTAATCGCAAGTGTCCTTTTTAGTACTTAGGCAAAGCAAAGTTCTACAAAATGCAGAAGTGTCGGAAGATCTTTTTGCTCAAGGAACACCACTGGGGTGTATTGGGGACCATAATAACAAGGAAGTATAAGTCCAATATTAGAGACTGTTTAGGGAAAAGCTGAGAAAGACACCTTCATTTAATTTTTTTAAGCTGTTCTTTACCAAGGCAGCTGGATTTGAAGTCTATGCAAGTACCAACATCCTGATACACTTAAAGGAGTTGTCTGCGTTTAATGATGGCCTTAAATAGAGGCCTCCTTTCTTTATACTGGTACCAATTTTATGTAGTGGTAAATACTTAAATGCTATGCTATTTATAACTATGGCATATATATATATATATATATATATATATATATATGCATGTTTCTTTGGTTCAGATCTTCCAGCTTCCACGCCATTACATGAATACCAATCCCAGTTAATTGAAATAGAGTGCTGGCGGTCTACAAAGCATGGCCATCTGTTTATTCAGTGATTTGAAATTCAGACTAGTGGTGTTTAATTAAACTGTTGTTTCTGGTTTTCCTTTAAAGTATGTGTGTGTTTGTGAGAGGGAGGGAGATAGAAATGTTTACAGGAAGTGAGAACTCTTCTGTAATCAATACCATTCTTTTTTCCATTTTCAGAAGTTCGTAATGTTTTATTTTATAATGTAATTTATGTTCAGTGCAGTTTTAAAATATATTGATGCCTTACTCTTGGTTAAAATGTGGGCATCCAACAATGTGAACCATGAACTTAATTAAGGGGTGGAGAGATGGAAAAATTAAGTTATAGGAGAGGTTGAAAGAGTCAAACTTACCACTTGGCTGAATTACAGCCGGAGAGGGGAATAGGATCATAAATATCTGCAGATATTCAAAAGGTGAAATTGCCAAGGCTAGGCAAGAAAATAATATGATAACATGCATCATTGATGAATGAGATTTTTAGGAAATAAAGGTACTGCGTAAACTCTAGAAGATGCGTTGATTTGGAAAGCTCTAAGATTGACAGCGCTTCTTAAGAGAAGAGTATTGTCACTTGGTGTACCTAAAATCAGGCTATTTGTAATAGTGATTACCACCCTCTCCTGTAGGTTTCTAAGTTGTTTTCGTGTGGACTTTTTTTTTTTAAAAGCAATGAGTGAAACCTGCATGTTAGGTGTAAATAAAAACTGTGCACATGCAGGTTCATTTCATGTTTTATTTTACATCCAGGCACATACACTTGTATGTAAAAGCATTTAAAATATGTATATAAAATAACTGAAATTTACCATCAGTTTTGGTTTCTGTGACTTTCACTCTCAAGCCATGAGAGTTTATTATATCAGGCTCTATGTCCAGTCTTGAAGAAGAATGTTCTTTGACATTAGTTTCCTACAAGCAGATTTTAAGGGCCGGGTTTTGTAAGCTGTTTTGCTTCCATACTTAGGAAATTGCTCATGCCTTTGGATTTTAGACGACTGGGGAGAATCACTGGTGTGGAGAAACGAGAATTTGGAATAGTAAGTTGAAGTATACAGAATGCAAACTCTTGCACATAGACGTCCATGTGGAGTTGGGAGGAATGTAAGAATAGGCACATCAGGACAAACCAGAGCTCCAGAAAGTTTGGTGTCCTGTTTCAGATAGAGGGTGTTTGCAGGTCTCCAAGGAAAAGTACAGGGCTAGGAAAAGCACCGCCACTGGGGTATCCAAGCTTCTAGCAATTTGTGATATTGGGACTTTATAAGCTGGAGATATCTTTCTTTTTAATAGGTCAAGGAGACTTCCTCAAGATTTCTCATTTATTTTTGTGTTTAGAAGACCAGTTATTTAAATCTTGCTGGGAATGTTTTTCTTATTCTGTGACAGATTACCTTCATAGAAGCTTTCTTGGAAAAAAAAGTGTTAAAGTGTGATAGTAACGCAGTAGGTTTTATTCTTAATTTTTAAATTAATTTTGTTCTAACATCCTTCTATAGACGCTTCAATTTGAGACACTTCTTTCAATACCTTCCTTGTAGAAAAAAAAGGGGGGAGGGAGGCGTTGCCATAAAAGTACTTCCTTAAAAGTACTTCCAAATTCATGTAGCTGTCTTTCAATGGTCGTGTATTATTTAGACATGCTTTTACATCTTGATCTTCTGTTGGCCCTGTCGATGCTGGCAGACTTCCTGCTTTGCGTGTTCAGGGAGGATTTGATATTAGTTCTTATGCCTTTAGCAAGTTGTTTCCCAAATAATTTTGGCCATTTTTATTGTGATTTTATATTGAATGTGCCAAAGGTGGTGGTTTTGAACTTGTTTGGGCATGACTTCAACTCTTTAAATATTATTTTGTTACCTCTAACAGTCTCTTGGCTTTGTCGTTTAGCCACACTGTCTTTGGTTTGGTTTTTTTTTTGGCTTTTCAAAAGTTACTTCATGGTTTATAAAATACAGGATATTGTAAAACTCATGGCTACATTTTAACAGGCGACAGGACAAGTGAAATCAAAAGATGAATACTTTCTAAAGACAAGATGGGGAAGATCATGGAACTAAGGAATGACTGTGAATATAGAAGCCCTTAAATGCAAGGTTTATTCTGTAACTCCTGGTCTAGAGTTCAGTTTATTTGTGAACAAGTAAAAACTTTCTGATATTTTTTTAATCAGTTTTTGGAGATATTTCAACATACAAGCGCTGAATTAGCTTAATTTTAAATTTATTTTTATTTTTTTTTTAAAGTATGGTTGTGGGACTTTATTGGCAACTGAAGGATAAACATTACAAGAATTCCATAAGTATCTCAAAGGCAGCATTAAAATTCAAGAAATTCAGAGAATGTTGCAGTTGCAGACATAGCTAACTGACATCTAACAACATCATGCAAGTGCCATTGCATGCAAGAGTGATGGTACAGGCTGAGTGAAAGCTTGCTAAATGAGATGAGCATTATCAGTGGCTTTTTTTTGGTATAAATGTAAGAAACAGCTAAAACTTTTTTTGGATCAACATTGTGGAAAACAAATCTGTGGTCTGTAAAAGCTTGTGCCTGCACGTGTGCACACATTTGCACATGCACACAAACAAAACAGCATCCTCTTTAGGCAGCTCCACCACCTTCCCCAAGAAAGAGGCCAAAACCACACTCGTAAGGCCACTTGGAACTCTTTAGTGAATATTTTTTTGCTGGTATATGAATGTAAACACAGGAAGATGGGTATTATTTGGAGGGAAAACATTTGTGAATAAAACCCAACCGCAGGAGAAACAATAGGCTGATTTTTGGCTGTACTTTAAGAAAACATTTCCTATTTTTTCCTGAACGTAATAGGAATCAAAGACTTTGTATATATTCTTCTCATTAAAAATGGTTATCAAGTGTGACATTGAATCTCCTCCCCAGTTGGAATATCCATGATGATTGTGAATTTTTGTCTACTGACTGTGCCAAAAGTAATACTATTGGGGTAAGAGGTGAGCTTGTGTTTTTCCTGGGAGATAAGTTGAAAATAATTCTCTTGGAACACACAGAACCTTAAATATAAAGATAAATTTAAAATTTACAGAAACAGCTAATGCAGGAGGCTTTGAAAATGCAAATGTAAGTGGAATTTTTGAGTGGAAATGTAGAGACTGGGAATAAAGTTCCATTCCTTTTTACATCTTTGCGCATGGGTGATGCGCTTTGTGTACATGTATCAGCCATTGAAGCCAGCAAACCTTTTAATATTGCATTTCTGAAGATAGACTGGAGGTCTTGCATTATTTACAAAATGCAGAAATTCTGTAACAAAAAGCTGCAAAGTCTCTGGCCTTTACTAGAATCCATTTGAGGAGAATATTTGATACAAGAAAGGTACTTTCCTAGGGACAATTTAAATGGTCCCTAATTCTAGTTTGTCATCTTAAAGAAAAAGGAATAGAATCTTTACTTTTATTGAGCTCTTTTAGAAAAGTTAAGCATCTTAACAACTTTCGACTCAGTCCTGAAGCCAAATCAAAGTTGTGTTTTGGTGAGAAAGTAGAAGAGACATCAGATTTAATGGACCCAAGCTGAGATGTAGCTGAGGAATCAGTCTGGGAAAAGTCTATCAGTGATGTCTTGCTCTTCTCCACTGCCTGGAGTCCATTCCAGGTGAGAAAATTCCTTTTTCTGATCTGAAAATCAGATACAGATAACATCAATGTTTTAGGAATGCATACACAGACTGTATGTATTCTCTGTAAACAAGCAGAATCTTCCTGACTCCCTTAATTTCTTGTGTTGGTGAATTTACCAAGATCCCAAAGGACTGGCTGTTAAGATGTCTGGTCAAAAGCAATGGCCTCTGTTCTCATAGTCATTTTAAGGATTACATCAAAATACTTTTAAAAGCTGTATTGGATATACATATGATGCATCATTCAATAAAGTGAAAAAAATACAAAATACTTGTACTGTGAAGACTCATAGAATTTTTTAGCCTGGAAGGAACCTCTGGAGATTGTCTAGTCCGGCCCCCTGCTCAAGGAGGGTTCTCTTGTTTTCAGAACAATTATCAATAAGGAAGTAAGTGTATTCACTCTTCCTCCCCCTGCCTTTTCCTGCTTAAACTTTTACTTTGTTCATATCTGTTTTTCCTTTGAGTCTGTTGCGTGCCTCATGGGTGCTTTTGCTGGCAAAATGGAACAGGGAATGTGGAATACGCAATGACACCTATGGAGAGGTGGCTTGTGCTTGTTAAATTGGTTATTGACCTGTGCCCTCAGCCAATGTTTCCATCTCTCTGTATGGAAGCTACTGAACGGTAGATTCTTACTTGAAAACTCATTTTCCACAGGAAGCACAGTGACGTGCAAATCTGTGGAGTACATATTTTTTAAGGAAGCTTTAATGCCAATAAATTGACTTGTAATGTAGGACTTGGGCTTTGTGATCCCCCTGCATTGAGGGCAGTTGTAGCTGCACTGGGATCCAGTGACTGCCGATACCTGGGCAGGTGCCACTTGTCTGTCTGGCCTGCATCCTTCCGAGTCCCTGCTCCAAACGTCCAGAGGAATTTCATATCTCATTTCATCTTGTATCCTGTGGAGACTAAGCTACACTGTGTGAGAAAGATATTATGATACCATGAATCTTGTGGTAGAAATATGTATTATCTCTCAAAATCAGGCTGACCCTGTAAGATGTGGGGAATAATAGGTAATTTAATGCATCACAGATGAAGCAGCTGCATGTGGAGAAGAGTTATGTCATTGTTTCAGTGAACCAGAGGGTAGAGGAAGAAAGAGGTCTATCTCCAGACAGATCAGTATTTACCTCTGAAGTGAATGCTTCTGTCAAGAGTTCAGCCTTTGGGTCCAGATGCCGTTTGGAGGCATCAGTGCTGTAGCATGTGGTGTCTGAACTAACTCGGTACCCCGGCAAGGCCATATGAAGAGAGAGGAAGCAACAGGCAGAGCTCATTTGTGGGAATGGTGGCATTAAGAAGCAGTCAATTAATGCAGTACCGCAGCGTTCAAAGATGAGGGTTTTGTCCATAAAATAATCAGAATGGTTGTTTGAATTGCCTTCAGAAGGGTTGTTTTGAAGCAGAACTGGATGGATGCAACAATCGAAGTGCTAATTGCCTCTGGAAACTTTAAATTGGACTAAGCATGAAGCTGCATGGGCTTTTTAGAAGCGGTAGTGTCCTGCAGAAGGCCCGCTGCTCACAGAGTGTTGTGTTCATAACCTGGGGCTGCAGCCGGCCGTGCAGCACCGGCTCCTTCTCCAAATGCTGCTAGTCCTGCTCCTGTTTGCTGTGCCTCGCCCAGATAGNNNCATAGGTGCAAGGATATAAAGTGACACGGAGATGGCAGCAAACCGAACTCTCTTTTTAAGTCTTAAACATTTTTCTGTGATTGCGAGAAAATGGTTGTATGCATTTAGTTGGCTAACACATAAGCTACTATCTTATTTCCTTTCCTGTAAGTTTTATATGACAAAAGTGATGTAGCTTGGAAAAGTGTAGCATTTTTACAAAGAAATCAACAGCAACCAAGCTGAAGGCCTAGCCAAAAAAAGTTTGTTTTTTCCTTTTTAGTTTAACTGAAATTAATCTTTCAAAATGTATTAAATGTAAAGAAGAATGTAAAATGCACATACTCTTTAACAGAACTACTTTTTTTTTTTTCCTTCATTCTAACCTCTTTTGGTGGTATACCTGAAATTCTTGTTCATGGTAATTGAAACCAATAGCTTGTTTTAATAGTTAAAGTTATTTGGCATCGCCCACTGTTTAGAAGTGAAGGATTCATACATGCTGCATATTTTAAGTTTTTAGCCTTTTTTTTCTGTATCTGTAAAACTGTACAAAAGTTGGATGAGTTGTTCTTCAGAGTGTTTTTTAGTTTATTTTGCCCATATGAAAAACATAAAGCTATAGAAAGTTTTTTTCCCCCACCTTTCCTCAGAGAAGATACTTTACACACAGTTTGTCTTGATGTTGAATTTGTCTTTTGCTATCTTTGAAACCTACCCAAATTCACCGAAGCTACAACCTTTTGGAAAATTGCCATTTGCATATTCTTAGTAGGTGTTACTTTGGAAGTTAAATTGTCTAAGATTTTTCCATCAGCAACAAGAATGTGCTCCATTGATCCCTCTAGGATCAATGCTTCAGGAATTGGACAGGACTTGGTTTGCAGGTGTTCTTCTGGCAGCAGGTCAGTGAGTTAAAAATTTCCCCTTCTAGTATGGAGGCAAGATGCAGCAGCTGATAGGAATATGAAAAGCTAAAAGTTATGCAACCTTAATTTAGTACTGTAGTACATTATGCTAGGCTGTAGCATTTATTGACTGGAAATTTTTACTTTAATATGTAACTGACTGTATCAGTAACTTATCAGCCCAATGTTTTTACCCTACTGTGTTTTGTTTTTTCAAATCATTGGTTTGCAAGTTTTTAGTCAGCTCTTTCTAGAGTTACTGGTAATGTCAACCAGAGCTGACTAAAATACAGGCTTCACTGTGTTTCCATTAGACATACCTAGAAGTTATTCAGGAAATAAAGCAGAAATAGTAGGTTTTTAACTTGTTAACTGACACTTCTAGGAGCTATTGTTTAACTGAAAATAACACCATCAAATTTGAAACAACTTAACAGGACCGAGTTCAGGCTTTGCTGAATGGAGTAGATAATAAAATACAGACAACCTGTTACTTCTATCTTAACTTCTGAAAAGAGAAGAGTCATACTTTGGCAGTGGAGTAAACTAGATTAATTTTTTCCATTCTCGACTGAATGCGAGTAACGCAAGTTTCCATTTTGTCCTCCTTTAAAACAAGCCCTGACACTTTGTGTTGAGGTACTGTACGTTTCAACAGCTAGACGGGCTCCGGCAGCTTGTCAAAGCTCCATAAGCTCTCTGCTTATGGCTTGCAGAAAGCAAGCTAGATTTTCATTTCTCCTTCCATTCAGAGGAGTCTCTTTCATGTCTGAAAATTGAAAACGCGTGTTTTTCAGTGTGGTGCGTGGATGTGTGTGTGCCCTCTGGCACACCTGTTTCCAATTTCCTGACTTGAAAGCATCTCCCATCAAAAGAAGCAGAAAAACAATTTCTTTCTGACATGCTGCTCAGAGGCCCTTGCTTTGCAGAAGGTCTTCCTTTCGCTTGCCATCTTGGTTCCATTGGTAGAACATTATAAGATGCAGAGCACGCATTGTATGGGATGTTCAGCTTACATTGTGCTGGGTTCTTTCCCCTCTTGTTGTGGTTATTTCAAGCATTAGAAATCTACTTGAGAAGTCACTATGCCAGGGAAAAACCAGTAATTTAATCCTTAGTTTCTTGCATGAAGCTCAAATGAAGGACCAAACTCTAAGCAAATACTCTACTCGATTGTTTAACCTATCAATCGAGTAGAGTATTAGTTACTGTTTGGCACAGAAGGTTAGATTACAGTTGAAATATTATAGCTCAGATTTCTTATCTTTTCTTCAAAATGGTGTGCCGTGTAAAATATTATCTAATATAATAGCTGAAAATTGAAGATGTTAACACTCAAAAACCCCCCAAAACAACAAAACCCAAACCAAAAAATCTAAACACCCACCAAAAAAACCCCTAACCATCAAACCCGCAAAAAACCCCTGATAACTTGGCTGTTGAGAAAGTTGGGCATAGGCAAACTAGTCAATTACTACACAACAGAGCTATTAACTATTGAAGATCACTTAGGAAGGAAAAATGCAAGAGTTTAAGCTGTAGCTTAAATGTTACTGGCTTTCTCAGTTCAGGAACGGACACTTCCACAAACAGCATCTGGATTGTCTCTGTAGCTACTCTCCTGCAGTATGTACCTATCCAGTAGTATGCCGTTGTATTACTTGGTTTCATTTACTGACAGGTTAAACAGAACAAAATGGTCAAAAATACTTAGATCTTAAAAACCATGATATGCATACAGCTAAACAGTACTTGAAATGCAAACACTGGGCCTGGCTCTCCAGCATAATGGCTCGTGGTCCATATGCTCATAAAACTTGCCTTTGCTAAGCTTTGTTCATTACTAGTATGACCAGGTATATGCAGAAAACACTAGAAATGTGAATCAGGGTATGTACTTCTATGTAACTTCATGGACTATAACAAAAACTGTTCTTAAATTGTTAAATGGGTCAGTGAGGTGTACAGTTCACGTTTATGCTTGCTAGGGTATGTAACCTTGATACGTTTCTTGTTTTGTCCCTGTATTGACATTCAGGTGCTAAAGAATTGCTTTCTAGAATATCTGCCCATTACTGGAATGACGAATGACAGTGAAAAAATTGTCTTTTGTCGGCATAATAACAGGTTTCCATGGTTGGTTCCTCGCTCTCATTCCTCTGCAAAAGGCATGTCTCTTACTTGTACAGCACTGCACGGCATAACTGGTATTTCTGGTTTGCCCAGTCTGATTTGCTGATCAGCAATATCTGGTGCGTGGAGTGCAGGAACGACCATCTTGCTGGGCTGCAAGCTTGAAAAACTGGCTCTTGGGAGCTTTGTGCTTTTCTGCGCTATTTTTGCATGAAATAATAACGTGAGAGGACTACTGATACATCTATGACTATTATAGATAGTCATATATCATATTATAATATCCTATTATAATAGGATAACAGAAGAAAAAGAAATTAGGAAAAAAAGCAGTTGTAGATTCTCATTTTTTCTCGTGGGGGTCTTGTAGGAATGGATGAGGAGTGTCTGAGTAGAAAAAGTGGTATTGTTCTCAGAAATTACACATTTAAATAACCACAGAAGAGGGAAGTCATACTTCACTCTTGTTTGAAGCTGTATTGCATCTTGTTTGAAGCTGTATTGTGCATTCTTGCATCAGAAGCTGTATTGTGGCATGATCCAAGAAGATACGTGTCTCTGAAAATCAGTTCTGATGCTTTCAGTGTGATCGTCAGGGGTTTTCTGTCTCATCCCCGAGTGGTTTTCAGGCAGGGTTAGAAGCTTCTCATAGAAGACAGGTTTTCAGAGGGGTTTTTTATTGGTGGTGGTGTTGGTTTGTTCTTTTGGTTTTGTTTTTTCTTTTAGATTCTGGTTCCAAGAGTGTTGATTTGAGTACAAAATAAATGTGGCGTGTCTGTTGAGCTCTCTTTCTTTGCGTCCTTTGTCATAGGAGCTTGTTGCTGCCATATACATCTGGAGCCTTTAGGAATCTGTTTTTATTAAACTTCTTTTATTAAACTTCTTTCCTCTTAACCTAGGAGGCTAGAAACTTGCATCTAAGTATGTCTTTGCATGTATATATGTATTCATTTATTTATCAAAATAGCTCATACACTTCCTGTAGAATCATTGCTCACTTTGCCAATAGTGATCCCAATGGTACTTACCTGTGCCAACATGGACAACAGTAGTTCCAACAGTAGTATTTTAATCAGCGGAGGGGTTATGAGTAGGCTATGTGCTGTTTGCATTATATTACTGTATTAAGAAAATAATTTGTTTACTATATGAAACAGGTATTTCAGTGAGAAGCACTAATTTAATCCAGTAAGTTTTTCCAGATAGTCATCTCCGTTTGAGTCGCTCTTGTGTGACGGCTTATGGAAGTTTTGCTCTGTCTGCGCCAAGTGTTTCTCTGAGATATAATGAGCTTCAGATTACTGACAAAGTCGTCATCTTAACTGGGGAAGGATAATAAACTGATTTAAACTCTGTTTACAGGAGAGTTATTAAAACAAGTACATTTGAGACTTTAACGTAGAACTAAAAAATTCTGTGTTAGGAGTCCCCATTGGTTTGGTTTCAACGTTCTTCAGTGACAAACCGCAGAGTAGAATAACGCATACAGTTAAATGTAGAATCATGTGAGATAGTTAAGCAAATGAACCAGATTTACATTTTCATCAGCTTATGGGCATGATTTGGAAATCCGTTGAAGTAGCTTTGACTGTAGTTGCTGTCTTGAGTCATGTTAATAAAACTTTGTTGGAAGTTAGCTGATGCTGGTGGTTACAAGTGAGTGGAACTATAAATCTCGACCCCCAGCTTAATACTGTTATAAATTAGGTTTCGGTTACTGTACTTGTGTATGCATGTGTCTAGCCCTGGTATTAGCTACAGTGTTTTCCCAGTTTGAAACTGTAGAGACATAGAGGTCTGCTAAACCTGCAAGACAGTTCGCACTCTAATATTTGGTTCTAACTTGAGATATTAGGAAGGACAATTCTATTGGAGTAATTAGGGTAATTCTTTTTCTTAGCCTTTATCTGATTAAAGTATGTGAAACACTGCGTAGTTATTTTTCTTGTAGAAACATAGATGTTCCTCCATCAAAAACTGCAGTTGCAAATTTTTCTTTTAAAAACGGCAATTATTTTCCTTAGTTATCTGTCCCTCCAGATTGCTGGCATGGGATGTGTTGAAAGATTTTTACATACGCTGCCAGCAGCAGTCTGTAAGTTTGCTGCCTTATACATTGACATAGATATGACAAAAAGAAATTACGTTGTCTGTGGGGATGTAGAGATGTGTGATGTGTTAGTGGAATTGCGAGGCTGCTTTCCTTGTGACTGATCCTGGATCACATCAGTGGACTGCAGCTGTTCTGAACCCATATTAAGTTTTCTCTCTTTTTTTTTTTTTTTTTTTTAGCAGACTTGATGTTATGGAAACTCTTCAATAAAATCATTCTCTTAGGGGAAAATAATGTTACACATCACGCTAAAAAATAGCTATTGTCTTTTTGATGCCAATTTAGGAATTACTTAAAAATTGTAAAGTAGTTACATCTGGTGTTATAACTAGATGCATAGGAGATGCAGAAGCTCACTCTAACTTCTGTCTCATCTGCTTGATTCACATGCTGAGTCCAGCACTTCTTACCTCATATAGGGTATAAATGATATATTTAGAGGTGTTAACAGGATCTTGTCAAGAAAAAATTAATTTGCTAAGCTTTTGCTGGAGCATATGTTTATTTAGTTTTACTCTTTACAGCAAAACTTCATAATGATTGAATTTTCTTACTTTAAAAAAGTAATAGCTATGTTCTGGTCTATGGGTAAAATGCATCTTACAGGTTTTTTCTTTATACATTGCTTAGAATAAATATTAGACAAGTCTCAACTCTATTGTGGATAAAAGCTTTTGAGTAATGAGGCAATGAACAGACAGATCCTCCTGTAAAAGCTGTTGAGGCCACTGTACTGTGTGAGCTCTTGAAGATAATATCCTAACCAGGACACTTCTCTCAATAACTTGAGAGCTTGAGGGTCTTAGTGAAAACACTTTTTTCTTATACTTTCCAGAACTACCTCCCTTTGCTGTCTAATTGTCATAGTTTTTCAGCTCTTTACTTTTCCTCTAAATTTCTAACTGGTTTTTACTCAATCTGTTTGCTATACAAAGGATTTCTTGTCTTTCTGTTGTGCCACTTATATGTAGATTCAATGC
>JAVSBS010017959.1:64910-77635 GCA_033124195.1 Coracias cyanogaster
TACCTCCTACTATATACCAAAACATGGATGATAGACATAAATGTAAAATTTAAAACTATAAAACTTCTGAAGATAACATAGGTTCCAATGAGGCTTCTGGCATATATTTTGACTTGCACTGTCTTTACAGCCCTTAAAATTTTTGAAGCTTTAGAATCCACAGCCAATTTTGACCTTCAGAATCTCTTGTGAACAACTTTGTTTCTTGTACACTGTGTTGCTAAAGTTCATTTTTATGGTATTTTAATTAGGACTAAGAGAGGGACATGCATATACCTTTGAGGGATCCAGGAATCATTGCCCTTGGTCTTGGCAAGGAATGCCTTGCAATTTCTTTATTTCTGTTTATAATGTTGAGTCCTTATTAAACTCTGCTTCTGCCAAGATTATATTTGACTATTTGAGGGGAAGTCACCTTCACATTGGAAAGCTGCCCTTGATCATCTGCTACCGTACTGCAGTCATTTCTAAGTGCTGTAAGAATGGAGGACAAAGTAATCCCAGTATATTCCCCAAAGAGATCATAATCCAAGCAGCACAAACATAATTTTTTGTGTTTAATCACTTACTCCAGTGCATAGTGGTACAAAAGCAGGGATGTATTTACCCAAGAGAAGCCTTTAGGAAGGAGGTTTGATAGCTTTGCTGATCTGTAGCACTGCTTGGAAGATGGTGTATGGAAGTGGCCTAACTTCAGGAAAGTCAAGTCTTTAGTCCACACTCTCAAAATGTATGGCATGTTTGTGGTAGGTGTACTAAAAGCGAGCACAAATGGTACGTATCCTTATGCAGTTTTATGTTAGTGCATGCACACACACAAAATAGAAAGCTACTGCCAAAGTAACTCATAGAAACTGGCTGATAAAAGACAAAAAAAAAAATCAGGAACTTTTTAGTTTAGGTATCTCCTTTAAGCTGTCTTGTTTTTCCAGTTTTTGTAGCAAAACTGCAATTCTTCTCTTGCTGTTTAGTCCAAAAGTATTTTGCCACCAGTCTGCATAGCAGATGTTTTTATTTTAAATAGCTAGTGTGTGATATTATATATATTGTATTCTTTACTGAAAATGTTTGTATTGGACTTCAGCAACATTCAATATATTCTAAAGTTTTTGTTATACCAGACTATCAATTGCAGAGAAAAAGAAGGTGCACAGACAGAGGTACCAGGTTAATGTGATGTCATGTTGCTTTGGCAGAACAGATTAAAACCAACTAAACAAGGGAAAGCAGAAAGAATAACAGTTAGTATCAAATTAACGCTTTTCATGGTATGAAAATCTGAAAAATAGTGTTTTAGGATTTCTTTTTAGAGTTTCATGTTTTACTTAGGGATAGGTCTGTCTTGTATTTTCAGAAATTTCACTGCAGATTTTTGTTGCCTGACAGCAGGTATGCATATTACCTTCTCAGTTGTTAGTTGGGGCAGCGCTGATGTGGGGAACAAAAATAAGATACAGCCCCATTTATTGTGTATGTAGGTGAAATGCTTGGATTTTGTTTTTTGATTAAAAGCATAAAATCTAGTTTGTCCTCAGCTGTGCTATGAACAAAGACTGATGGAGGGGAACCTAAAAATCCAGATACATCTTGCTGTTTACATGTGACATAGTACTATGTTTGTCGCCAGTAGCGTAATTGGAGATCTTGGCAATTCTAAAGATGGAATGCAAAGTTCTGTCTTGCTATTACAGTGCAACAGTTGAAAACATGGATTGGACTTGAAAGAATAGGCTTACACTAAACAGAGCTTTTTTCTGTGAAGTTTTGTAGATGATGTGCTACTTGATATCACAGGGTGTACGGTATGATGCAGAATTTCTTACTGTTGTGAAACAATAGGATAGAACGGGCTAATAGCCAGCTTGCTGATGGCATGGATTCTTCCCTTGCTAGCCTTTCTTAAAGCTCTATTTTGTGGTCTCGTCAAACTTTCACTAGAATTATAATGGATTAAGGCCAAAAAAAAAAGAAAATTTTAACAAAACAGAGCTGGAATGTTTTGTCAGAAGTCAAAATGTGCGTTACTTGTATTGGAGGGGTGAACAGCTGATTTTGGCAGTTGCCATCAGATTGATGCTTCCTGTTTACAGAACTCTCCAAGTCTCCACAGAGCCCTGGGAATCTTTCCAGCTAGGGAATGCCTGGCTTAAACAGTGAGGGCTGTTTAAACAGCAGGTGATGAGCAGACTAATGGCAGATGTGCTTCTCTCATCCTTTCTCAGAGCCAGCTCACTATGGACAATGTACAATTGATGGTTGAACTGGAGGTGAGAGAAATTATATTTAGGTTTTTTTTTGTAAATGGAATGGGCTTGATATCTTTAGTCGAAGAGCCCTAAAGGCTTGGTACGCAGTCGAAGAATGGTGTTCTGTAAACACAAATACCTTCCAAACAGAAGAACAGAGGATTTTGTTACTCATCGTTCCTTTCAAATGTGGCCAAGTTTGTGGAATGCAGACTTAGAGTAAATGTTTGTGTCATCTCACTGGCGGGAAATCTGGGCTTTTAACAATAGCAGTGTTACCAATTGTACTTTAAAGCTCATCTAAAGTATTGGAAAATAATGAGCTGAAAGATATAGTTGGAATCTGATATTTGTTCTTTCCTTAGCAGAAATGCGTTTGTCTGTTCTTGTATTTTTGAAGTTGTGCTTCAGTTCACAGATGAGCAATGTCTGCAGAAAGGTAATAGCAGAGGATAACGCTGACACTTCAATACTTCTCATGGGAGACAGAGTTTGGAAAGTTAGGAATCATAGAATATTCATTTCCTGATCATGAGTTATGCTTGTTGAGGGGGGGAAGCTTCACACTTAAACAGTTACAAGACTGCTGGTGACTGTCATTGCACAGTGTTACTGTTAATTTATATTTTGGTGCTGCATCGCTCTAAGCTTCGTAATATCCTTTGTGGTTTGTAGTCGAGGAAGCATGCTATGGAAGTGTTATTAGGTCTTCTCCGTGACACAGAGGAAAAGATTTGGGAAAAGAATGAAGTGATGCTGAAGTTTTCTATAACCTGTTTTATCCACTGCAAGTTTATGATTTCATGACTTTGATGGTAGACAGAATTGAATCAGCCTCTTTATCTGTACAATAAAACCAGCTGAAAAACTAACACAACGTGGTGATGCTACACGAGGGTTTGTCTAGGTCCTGCCTGGGCTTCTCCTTGTGAGAAGTGTTGGGATTTTATTGGACAGCAGTATCCTCAGTTATTCAATGTCTTAAAGTCTGAGTTAAAGTCAGACTGACTTAAGTCAAACTTAAAGTTTGAAAGTACAGATGCTTTTCCTTGCAGCTTCTTTAAAAATGCTAAACAGATGTTTTAACTAACTTACTTATCGTGAAATATAGATCTCTGGTTTTAGACAGCTTATGCTTAAACATTTAAGAAATAATGGTGCGTAAAATTAAAAGCAGGCTTCATTTAATGCCTATGTATTTCTCTAATGCTTATTTAAATTGTTAGCCCAAAGTTTACTGGGATGCACAGCAGAAGCTGAGTGGGAAACAGCTTCACTTTAAACATGTTCTGTACACAAGCTGACAAAGTCCAGTGGCAGAGGTCATCTATAAATTATTGACCTGAAAGTTTGAGTTTCACTCATGTTGCAGCACAGGAAAGTTTAGAATGCTTTAGCTGCACTCTGTTAAAACTGAGGGATGCTCAAGCAGTTAATTCTGACTGTGGCGTGGTGTAACCAATTTAGGCCAGAGTTCTGAAGACTTTGAAAGCTAATGTAAACAATGAAGCTGGTAATGGTTTCTCTACTACGGAAGAGCATGAATGTAAAACATCTGATGAACAGCTGGTTAGTCTTCAGCTGGGCAAGTGTAAATAAAATGCGTCTTTTACAGTTTAGTATCAAATATGTGCTAGAATGGATCTGTCCAGTAGGTACAAATATGAGAAAAGCACAGGATGAAAAAATGAACAACTCATATCGATCACATGCTCTGGAGGAAGCAATCTCCATCATGGAGGCTGTTTCATTTACAAGAGACATGGAAGAAAAAAAGAAAGGAAAAAATGTTCTTCACTTCTAGCTGTAGTTTCTCAAGAGCGAGGCTGAATGTTGAGGCCAATATTTGCCTTAACACTTGTGAAATCTGTACGCTCTGTCCCCGGGCTGAGGCTGAACCTGTGTCTTGATCAGTTATGGTTGCTCTTGAAGAACTTGATGGTGTCAATGAATGTGGGGTTGCTGTGAAGACCTGTTGGCTTATTTTTAAGAGACTATTCCTGCAGATTAATAACCTACAAAATATATCAATAAAAACTTGATAATGCTTTCTATATGTCAGATAGCAATAGCAGAATATTTGAGCTTTGAAGGAGGGAAATATGTTTTGTAAAATACACTTCTGTGACCGAGGGAGGTAAGTATTAAACCAAAACAATTGAAATATGTTTTGTGTTTGTTTTTTCCTACCCCTTCTCTCTGGTGTGGCCAGTCGGTGCTAACGTTATTAGTTAATGCTGTAGTTGAAGTTTTGCTTTGGATTTTTCACGCCAAATTCTTCAGTGGCATGCCAGTGTAACTGGGAAGGAACAAGGAGTTTCAGGAGACTTTACAAGGTATTAAAAGCCCCAAGTTTTTGTAGTTTTATAATTAACAAGCAATTAGATCAAAGATGTGTCAAGCAATTCTGTTTTATTGTAGTAGAAAAAAATTATTGCTCGCTAGTAGGCATATTTATTGTAACTAAATTTTTAATTGTATAGCAAGATCTATCATTCTTAAGCACGCAGAAGAGCAAAAATGGTGTAGGAGCCAGATTACTGTTTCCTTCTAATGGAAACCATTACGACTTTAACATGGTGAACCTGAGTATTTCAGTCGCACCTTTTCTTTTCCTGTTCAAGTACTGAGGAATATAATGTATATGAAAAAATGCCATTGCCTATATTGTTATATTTTTGCACTGTTTTCTCAATGGTTTGGCTGTAACAAAACATTGTTTAGGACTAAATGAATGAAATATGTTGCTAACCTTTGAATTCAGTGTTGTGAGAACACTCAAATTAATTCCTGTGTATAGTGCATGGATTCTGTTTAGAAATAAAGTATAATACTGCTTTTGTACCATTATATTTACAGATTTAATGATGCATGCATAGTGTTTAGTTGTCTAGAATCTTACTTAACACTCATTTGCACTGTATTGCTGTGTTGAAATACTCTTTAGCGTAATTGTAATCCTCAGTAGTAAGTCTGCATATCCAGAAATCTCTGTTTAAAAATATATTAATATATTTGAATTCCTCTTCTAACTTTTTAAAGTTGCTTTAATTGGAAAATTAAATCCATTCTGTTTTAAAGAATGTGCTGTTGTATTTAAGTTGGCTTAGATTCTGATTTTTAAGGGAGGAGGAACAGTCTGTCTGAATTTACTGTAATGTAGAATACGGTAACGTTATTACTGTAGGCAACTGGTTTTGACTGCCACTATTTAGAGGTTGTTTCCCCACGATTTAGCCAGTGCAGTGACTTGGAGACACATACAGTGTTTGGGTTGATTTTGCACTGAGATGGTTTAGCTGAAATCACTGGTGGAAGCTATTGGGCTGGAAGAGGGTGTAGTCACACAGTTTGCCTCCAATGACTCTCTGCATGGCGACCTTCAGCAGAAGTGGGGAAGGAGATGGCCCACGGAAGTGGCGCGGGTGAGAAGATTGTGAACCATTGCAGGGGTTTTGTGAGTGGCTGTGTGTTTGCATCTTCATTTGCTGCTCGTGTTTGAAGGTGAGAAGAAAGGATATTTTCTTGTTTCAGACTTTTTCTCCTTTCCAGACTAATGTTCATTCTGCAGTTGATGATAAAATGGTGTAGAGGATAAAAAGTTGGCTCTGCGTTGGTTTTTTTTTAAAAAAGAGTAAAATCTTCAGTAGCTCAGCTAACAATACAAAATCTCAGTCATTACTTGAGTTGCAGCTCTATCGTGGCTCAGTCTCTATTGCTAGGGCTCTGAAACATGGCTGGCTGCAACAAGAAAGCCAGCACGATTCCATCATTTTCATTGTTGTGTTGTAATCAAGGTGTGACAAATAAGGGCAGCCTGTAGGTTCTGGGTTTTGGTGTTGTGCACCACGGGGCGTGTAATGCTGTGTTTCCATCTGTAGGAGAGACATAACGCGTCCTGTCTTTGCTTTGTTTGCCTATCACGAACTTCTAAGACATTTCCTGGTTTAAGACTCTATTCTAATTATCCACTTAAAGTCACTCTAAGCCTTTTTACTCATCTCTGTCTCACCCCGGTACTAAGGTTATGGTAAGTTCTTACAAAGTTAGTGCAGAAAGACCTGGTTTTGTTTGGCATAACCAGTGTTTGTCCTTACTCCAAGAGCCCAATGTGTGTTATTCTTAAAGAAGTCAGCTTCTTGCTTATCTGGTGTTTTTTATGAGTGCTGAAGTTAAAACTGTACTTTATCATGTTTTTATCATGCTTTTATGATCCACAGTGCTATTAAATTAATCCTCTTGTTGAGTTTTCTAGTTGTAGTAACGGTAGAGGAGCAGTGTATTTCAGCAAAGGCTGAACTAATACAGTCAGTTTTCCAGCTTTTGAGTGTTTAGCATGGACTTCAAAACCTTTTAATTTTTTAAACTGGTAGTAAAGCCTCTATGGTGCATAATCATTGAAGGAAGTAACTTGATTCAGAAAGCAACTGTGTATATCTTTAGGACAACACAATGGATAGCATGTTCAAATGTGATTTTTGCAGGCAGAACCAGGGTTCTCATGAGCGTAATTGTGCACACATAGGTAAAGCATCTCTTTGGATGAAATTGTAAGCTTGAGAGCTTGTCTTACGTGCTTGAGGCTCAGGTTTTGAATTATTTTTTAAACCCCTTTTAAAAAAACTCTCACAAGACACATACTTTGAGTGATTGATTCTCTCTTTGTGTTCTACTGAAGAAGATAAAAGTTTTGTTTTCTTGCAAATAAATCCCCGTAAAAACAAAAGACTTCTGATGAAAATGTAGTGTTACAGGTTTTGCTACAGAGTCTTTACATGGAAAGAAATATACTGCCAAGTCTTGTCTTAAAAGATTAAAAAGAGAGAGCTTGGCATGTGCAAGTTATTCAAATCCTGGAAAATTTGATCAGTGATAATGGCACATAATTGACAGAAATACTCGGAAAATGAAGAAATGCAATTGGTTTATTTACGGACTTTTCTTTACTCTTTCCTGAATGTGGGAGAAAGAAAATCACTAAAATAAAATAACAAAATAACCAAATGTAAGCATTTCCAGAAGAAGACTTTAGTGGCATCAAGTCTATAATCAGCAGCTGCTGTCTGTTTTTATGTGCCTTCATAAAGCCTTAGTGTTTTAGGATGGCCTTAAATATGCTATCTGCTTTAAATACTATTCGCTGGCTTGTTCTATTGAAGTAGAACATTTTTAACCATTCGAATTAAAGAGTATTTTTCATTAGAACCCTGAAAGAACCTTTCACAGACCTTGAAAGAGGAGGAGAAATGTTGCTTATTAAGAATACAAACCAAAACTTTTTCTGTTTGTAATGACTTTTCACCACAGCATGGCTTATAGCCTGAATAATTTATGCACTTGAGTATCAGATTAGTTCTGCAGACCAAGTTCAGGTTGTCTTTGAAGTACCTGAGTTTCTGAAGTAAAGATTAAAGGATATGTGTCCCCTATGAAGAAAACAACTTTCTGTTGTTGTTTGCTTGCTTGCAGAAATCATACCCCATACTTAGCCAGCACTTGGTTAATGCAGTAAAAGTATAAGAGGTAGACTTAACATCTTGGAATGCATGGAGTAAAATATTTTTATTTGGGTGGTAAGACTCTTTACAACTTCCCAAGTGTTGCATTTCGATTTTAACCAAACCTATTTTCCTGTATTGTTATCTATTATGTTATGATTGGCTGAACTTTTGGTTAAACAGGTATTTGGTCACAGTTGGTGAGTAATACAGTAGGTGTAATTGGTACCTAGTAATAGGGCTTGTACAAAGCAAGTTGTACTTTAAAGATAGTATCTCATGTTAAGTAGTATCTCTTGATATAAGATATTACTGTATATTAAGCATACCACATTTATTATTTTCCTGCAATATGGGCTTCTGTTGTAATGACCACCTTGTATCACTTTTGAATGTGGCTTCTCTTATGTTGAGAGTAAAGACAGTAAAACTTTTAGAATTCCTTATAGTAAAGCTTGAAGTTGGTTCTTACTGGGTTTTGTTGTTGTTGCTATTTGTACTGAAGGAGTAATGTTGATCATATGAATAGCTGTAGGCAAGTTGAAGGAGGCTGATGGGTGGATAGATCTGCTCTAAAGTTCTTGTGGCCAGCAAATCCTTTTACAGTCTGTACACTAGACATAGTATACTGATGTATTTAAAAGAAAATAATATGTGAAATGTCTGTTGCAATTGTATGTTCAACTTTAAGTCACAGTGTACTGCAAATGTGTGACTAGGATCTCTTCAGGCTTAAGTGCAAGAACTTGGTTAAATCCTGTGGCTCAAGACATTTTAAATTGTATGTAAATCATATCATTGTTTCCACATTTACAACTATAGGAATCTCATTTCAAATGACTAACAAGAAAAAGAATACTTGATTCAGCTAACTTTAAAATTTTTCCAGCTTCTGATAGATGTTTTATATCATATGTCTTAAATTAACAACAGAAAAGCCACTGTAAAAAGTAGGATGTGTTTTGGCTTTTCTGCTAATATTCATAAAACAGCAAGGAAGACAGTCTATAGCAGTTTGATGATGTCTCTGTGCAAAGCGCTTTGAATTTTGAAAACTGAATAAATGGTATAAGTGACACGAATTTGCTTGATTTTTTTCATATGTGGCCATCTTTATATTAATTATAGTACAGAAACAATTAAATATTGAGACATGGGGGTTTTTTTCAGCTTGACGCCCAACTTTACATTGTTAGACCTTCCTTGATCCATGAACAAATGGTTTTGCGCTCACAAACGTAATTTCCACTATTTTTATTGTATTCCATGTGGCTCTTTTTCCTTTTTTCATTACTGTTATATTAGTAGATTACTATTTAGAAAGTTACTCACTAGAAAAAATAACACTGATGCTTTTGTAAAAGCATTGGTTGACCTTACAGTCTTTTCAGCCCTTAGTGACAAGATTAAAGGGGGAAAGCAGGAAAGTCAAATAAAAAATTACCCAAGAAGCTATTCATATTGCCAATAATTCTCCCCAATGATTTTACCCAGGTTCACCTTTTCTGGCCAATGAAGATGGTGTACTTGGAGGTGTGATAGTTCTTCGGTCTTGCCGGTGTTCAGCAGAGCCTGAATCACAGGAAAAACCAACTTTACTAGGTAAGAAATTCTTACTCATTTTTCCTTGAGCTAGGTGCTGACTCCATGTGAAAGATGAAGTAAAAACCGTCTGTGCATGTTTACCATGGCTCAAAGGCCACAGAGAAAAAGAAAAGGAGTCAAAATTGTTTGAGATGCTTAAACTCAAGTAGGTGAAATAGTAGTATTAGCTTTGTTCTCTAAAACTGTGGAAAAGAGCATTCTTTCTGACTCGTTATTTCTGAGCAGAATTGTGACTCAGAGGGGTGTGTGAGATCCCTCTAAAACCATGGCATAGAAATAACAGTTGCTTGTGGTGAGGCCGTGTATGCTCCTCATATAAAAAAATCACATTTTTAGCAAGGGATAATGCATATGAGTGGTTATGGCTTCTCAGTGGTTTAAACGCTAAAAATGCCGTCTGTTCCGATTTGTTCCTCCTTTCCACAGGACAAAACCTGAAAATTTGGAGGATACACTTAAAATGTGGAAGGGAAGTTGTTTCACGGTTGGAAGTTTTTGCTATGCCCCAGAAAATCTGTTTGGATAAGTCGCAGTTACTATACGCATATGCAGACAACAGGACTACTTTGTTGTTGATATTGAGAGCAGTAGCAAACAGCTTCACCTCCACAAGTAGCTGCCTGGTTCCACAGGCTCTGAGTTTCAGCCCTGTGTATGTCCTAGAAACAAGATGCTCATCTGTCTTGCTGCTTTATGGCAGAACAAGAGTGGTAAACTGTCATGCGGTTTTGCTGTAGAGAAACAACCAGGGAGCTGAACGCTGTACGCTCCCAGTAGAAGTGGGTGGAAATAAAACCCAGAGACGCTAAAGCCCGTGTTCCTCTTTGAAGGCAGAGTTTTGGGACTGAGGCCATATGAATTATTTCAGCATGACACTTGTCCCATCTCCTTTCCTGTGGTGCTTCTCAGATGTGGGCATATGTGTCTGGTCATGCTATGTGCTTATGTATTGGGTCACATGGACCTGTCTAATATATATTTATGTTATACTACCAGAATTAAAGTGGTTTTTTCCTTTGTTTAATCCTTTGCTTTATTATTGTTTCCCCAAGCGTTTCCTGAATCGCTGTCAGTAGCATTACAGATTTGGAGTAGTTTTTATTTCTTTTTAAGATCTGACCTGACAAATTGGATCACATAACTTTGTGTATTAAGGCAGGTCATAGCATCTCACCTGGTAATTCTTGAATTGCGTCATTTCATTGTAAGCTGTTGTTAAAGACACCTCACCTTTGTTTTAATTCATTACTGCTTTTGTCCCACTAAATCCTAACACTGCGCCAGCAGAGTTTGCCTGCTTACAGCCAGCCTGGAGTAGCAGGCGGAGCGTGCGCTAAAGGTGAGCCGGCAGATACGTTCTGGATGAGGAGTTACCCGACACAACATCCAGGACTTGCTGCTGTCTGCTCAGTGACTTTCAGCATGCTAGGGTCGGGTTATTACAGTTGCACAGAATGAGGTGTATGTTGACGTTCAGTTTTCTTTCTCAAATTACACCTCGCTGGTTATCTTATTACAAGAATCTTTAAATATCGTATACTACTTCGTGTCGGTCAACTAGAGTCTGCTTGTACTGCCCACCCCATCCAGTCATTCACACTCCTAAGTAATTTTGGTCAATACAATTCATAACATTCACGTTTCTCAACACATCAGCCAAAGTTTGTGTGTTTTATGCTTTTGGTCAACATCTCATCTTGCCCGTAAGTGTTTCACGCACGTTTATTTTGCTGTTGCAAAGAATTGGACATCTGGGAGATGGGTCCTTACGATTCTGATGATGGTTCTGGGAGTATCCTGAAGAAGAACAATGGAATTTTGGAAGGCTTGGATGGAAAAAGGTTTTAGAAATCGCTTTTGTTTGTTATATTTTTTAGAGTTATTACTTGCATAGCTTGTCTTTTTGAGGAAGTAGCCTATCAAACAGACTTTGACAATCATCTTATTCTTGTCTTTCAACTATTTGAAAGCCAAGACTGTCTAGCCGTGCCTCCAGAGTCAGGGCATGGGTTGCTAAACATACAGAGAACGTTGTAAGTTTGATTTATAGGTTTCAGATTTAAGAATGGAATAATTGTGACATTATTGATCTAGTAGAGAGGCATCCTACAACACACATTCTATCCCAAAAAAAAGAGTTAAGATGATGAAAATACTTGGATTTTATTATTTAGTAAAACTTGATCAACTTAACATTCAATTTTTTATGTTTGGAAGTGAGAGAAATATTTCTATTTATTTATTGTTTATAATTTATATAAGAAAACATATTCCTATTAAGGAAGATCAGGTGTTTTTTTCCTCAAAAATTAATAAAGAAATTCCCCATATATTGTACATTGTAAGTAAAGACTAATTGCCTGCTGGTTTTGGTTTTTTCCTGCCTTTTAGAGTGTGCTGAGTTAATGTATAATTAAAAATACCTAGTATTTGTGTTGGTTGGACTGAAAATAAATTGTGCAATACTGAAGAACTCTGTGTATAGAATAATGAAATCTTAGGTCTTTGTTGCAGGGATGATTTTGAATTTTTTTATTTTTTTTACTATTGAAACTAATTGCAAGGAAGTTATTTTGTAATGGTTGGAAATAAGTGGAATGTCTTCAGCAAAGCATGTAGTTTAGGATTTTCATTGTAATTCCACTGCTTGTAGCAATAACCATGTTTCATGCTAGTATGTGCTACCTTTAGTGGACAATGTAGAAGGGAAAAATTACTAAAAAACTTAAAATAATGTGCCTAGAGTTATCAAAGGCAAAGAAATAATATTTTGAGAGTATTTGGCGTAAACTGTTGCTCAGCTTCTCAAAAGTGAAAGATAAGCTTAAATTTGTCTCCAAAAAATGAATGCTTTCACTGACAGTTGAACCTTTAGGGTGTTAGGGAGAGGCTGGCCTCATCAAACACAGTTACGTTGCACTAAAGACATTTAACTTCTGAAAGCTTTTGACTAACATTTGGTGATATCAGTCTTGAATCTGTTACGGGGGAGCAGAGCACATACCTAGATGAAGTTCATCTTTCTTTTATGATGATATCTGCGTATCTCTCAAGTCTTGCCGGGATTGTCTAAACTTTGATCTTCTACTCTGGGTTAATTGCTGTGCGAGGAAAAATGGTTCAAAGGATAAGCATACTCAGCATGCTGTGACCTTCATCAGCCATAGTAAAGGAACACCAGGAATAGGAATAAATAAGAGTTTCAAAACCATTTAATGATGCTTTTTGCAGTATGTTAAAGTCTCTCTCGAAAGAAATATCTGGAAGTAGCTTTTCATGGCATCTTGTGTAATTCATGTAAGACTCCTTCTCTAAACCAGAGGAAAAATTTATTCTTCTGTGCAATTTTTTCAACCTTTTACAGTATTCTGTGAAA
>JAVSBS010017959.1:77924-88846 GCA_033124195.1 Coracias cyanogaster
CAAAGGTCAGAACAGCACCTTACTGGATTAATATGCATTAACAATGCGCATTAGCAGTGATTAGTTCTCTTAATCGTTATCACTACAAACAGAACAGTTGTTCTTTTAACATTTATATCTTAAATGAGCTGTGACTATACAGCACCAAAGAGCTGATGCTGTATGGTAGTGCAGGAAGTCAAGGTGATGACACCTGGGAGTGCTTTGATAGGGAAGACAAAATTAAAATGGACTCGTTTCTTCTCCCTGTTTTTTCCCTCTCTTAACTTTGGTGCTCTTTACTCCCTCCCCAAAGAAAAGATGTGACTTAATATGTTTTTCATATAATTCAACATACTTTTGGGACCCGATCTTGCTCTAAATTTGCCAGGCATCATTCTTGCTTATTATGCGGTGTTATTCTGCTTCCATCGGGCACCTCTCCTGCTTTTTCTGCAGGATCACTTTGCTTTCACCAGATGTCTTTCCTGCCTGCTCTGTATCTTCAGTTCTCATCTTGCAGACTTTACTTCTGCATGTTTTCTTTTATCCTACTTGTGCAACTAAACCACAAATCTCCATTTTCTCATTTGCAGTTACATATTATGCATATATTTATGCTCAGTTTTGTGGAAAATAAACCTGCTTATTCGTGGTTATTTTCTTGATAGTGTTACAGTTCTACAGAATCCTTGCATGCTATCTGGATTTATGCTGTTGTCATGTGCTTATGTCTAAGTTCAAGGCAAGCAAATGCAAATTATATCTGCTTCTACTTCATGGGTGGAACAGACCTCGGCTTTAAAAATTGGTCCTATCTTTTAACTGTAATTGTAGTTGATGTATTTCACATCTTAGGGACTCCATATCATTGAAGTAACGTTCTCATTCTGGGTATTAGTTCTGCAATGTGTGCCTGCAAATAGAGCAGGAAAATCTTGTTTGTTTGATAGCTGTTTCTTTTGAGATGGCATTATTCTGGTAAGTAGTTTTTGTTCTTTAAGTTTGTTCTTTATTCTTTCCCAAGCTATATTTACGCTATATTCGTTTCTCAGGATTCCAGTCTTGTTAAATTACATCTCATATTTTAAAAGAACACATTTTTGTGACTTCTTGCATTTTCCTTTATAGTGGAATTTCTGTGGAGCCATACAACAGAGAGCATGTGTGTAGGATATATGTCTGCACAGGATGGCAAAGCTAAGGTAAGCCATAAAGTATAGGTTGTAATGCAGTAGAATGAGTGCAGAAGCTAAGGAGAATATGAAATGATTATAATGAAATATATAAGAAATTTCTGTCCTTAAGAGGACAGGAAAAGTAATGGGTGCATAAGCAGTTAAATGTATCTATTGATTGGGCATTTCTAATTCTTTTTTTTTTTTTCTTTCATTGCAGCAGTTAACAAACCTACCTGCAGCAGTTAACAAATGTACACTAACATATGTATTATGTCAGGAAAACATATGTATTCTGTCAGGTTTGTTTGTGCCACAGACACATTTCCATTTCCTCCGCTGACAGTAACTGTGTTTAAAAAACATGGTCTTGATTCAGTTATACTGTCTATGTAGGGTGATACACCTAAATATGGTGTACCATATGGGCATGTCTTCCTTCCAATAAAGCATTTGCACCAAGGAAGAAGAGAGAGGGTATAAAACTTCAAGGTAGTTTCTAGAATAGCTTCCGTGGTAAACCATCTGGATATTAACATCCATGGGTTTTTCTAGTTTCTTGGGGTCTAATTTTTTTTTTTTTTCTGGAATGAGAGAGAGAATATATTAAAACTGAGTCTAGCAGAGGAAACTGGATAACTCCTTAGCATGAAATAGGAGGGATTAACCATGAGGACAAGAGCCACCTACTCCTAGGAATATAGTGTTGAAAGAGGAAAAGGCAGGTTTTGCAACGTAACAAGAGCAGTTGGGAAAGGTGTTTGGACGATGAGAAGGAACATGGGAGAAGCTGCAAGCAGAAACAAAATCATAATTTCTGTGTACTTTTAAAAATCAGTATTCAAGACTAAGAGTGAACAATCAGAACTGGTGAAAGGAAGTGACAAAAGTGGGAGAAAGAGCTAGAGTAATAAGGTGGCTGCCTGATAGGATTAAACTAGTGGGGGCTGGTGAGGGTGTTTACTGCAATATTTGCATGTATTAGAGGAGGAGATGACAGCCAGGAAGTTTATGCCAACAGATAATAGTAGGAAAGACATCCAGCAACTTGATGGTAGAATTTATGGAAGGATGAATTTTAAAACCTGGAAAAGGAAAGAATTTGAGGGCCTGAATTTGTTTGTCATCAACAACAGAGCGGGGGAGGAGTACAAAACCCAAATCTTTCTCTCTTTTGGGCTTTTTTCTTTCTTCATTTTCCCCTGTATTTCATTTGAGAGACAAATACAAGGAAGGATGTGAGTGAGATAATATAAGATACAATAATATAATATAAGAACATACAAAAGAAGAGAATTGGCATTGCATATTTTAAACAGCAAGAATGGTGGTTGAAGCATTGGGAATGAAAGAGTTCATCCTCAAGGAGTAAAACGTACAGGAAAATAAGAATGTCCTAGAAGGAAGAGGAGGATAAAAAGCAGCTAGTGAAGGAAGTGGTGATAGAGGTGGTGTTGGAGTACTCACTTCCATGGCTTTTGTAGAGTTCTTTCCGAATGATTATCCATGGAATAGGGTGTGTTTTTACTTTATATTCTTGATATTTATTTCAGATTTCTTAGAAAAGAATCCAAACTCGAGCTAAAAGCTCAGGCTGAACTGAGTGAAGCTAAGGCAAGCTCAGCTGCAGATGTTCCAGTATTCGCTTGTTAGTTTTAAAGTCATGATGTTGCATTCACAGTGAAATAAGTATCATTAGAAGGTGCAATGTTAAATTATTGCAGTGTGCACACCTGCCTCTGGCCTACACTGCAAGCTCAAAAGCTGTTTCTAAGGAAATATTATTGTTTCTTCCTGGCAATGTCTAATTAATAAATGCTAAATATGAAATCTGTCCGGTAATGAGTACGAACATGACAGTGCCATGCCCAGAGATGTTTTCCTACTCACAGTTGCAACATTTGACATCTGGTGTGCGTTGTTTTCATACTGCTGGTAAATTCTCCAGCTGGTAATCTTGACTGTGCTGACAGACACAGCTGCTCTTCTTGGTTCACTTCTAAATTATGTTTTTGACCTTCATTGAAGAGTTAATCCTCCTCCCTTTCTTCTTCCTTTGAGTCTGTGGCCACAAATGCTTTCCAGAGAAAAACCACAAATGCTTTTGCTGCTGACTTCTATTGATCAAAAAAAGTCTTCTGTCATAAAAGCTGGAATCTTATTCTGCTACAACTAGGGCTAAGCTATAGATGGAAAACTAGGCTTGAAATAGAACACAATGTATTACAAGTGAAAAAAAAATCCTTTTCTTTAATAGAGTAACTGGGTACAATTAATTTTGAATGCTTGCCATGAAAGAATAATGTATAAGAATTCATGGAAGTATAAAATATCACTTGTTTATGAGTACCACAGGAAAATGATCAGGCAGCAGCTTGTAAGGAAACATCTTGCTTTCCTGTTTTTCTGGGGTGGTAAAGAGCTTCAGTTTTTCTTTCTTTCATCAGTCTAGGACTCAAGTTTTATTCCTAAACCAGGGGGTTGTCACAGTGGCTGATTTTTGGCTGGTTTGATTTAACGAACATGAGAACATGTTTTTTGTAGCAAGACGTTTAGAAAGTGAGAAGGTTTGTCAGTGTCTACTGTTACAAATTAGACTGATACTAGAATTGTAATTATATAAAGGGGTACATACTAAAGGAAAAAAGGATCCCGCTTTATAATCTTAGTATGACTCTTCATGTATTGGAGGTTAATGCATTTGATAATAGGACTTAACAGATGGTTGATCCTGAACCCCACACAAAGACTGTGGACATACAGGAGGCCTTTTTCTTACAAGGCATTTAGATGCTTACAAGCAAGATACCGGCTCACCTGCAGATGCTGGTATGCTTGAGAGGTGGTCACATACTCCAGCAGTTAACTATCAGCAACTCCTTTAAAGACCAGTAGAACAGAAAAGTGGGATCACAGACTTGAAGTGGTTTGTACGCCCTGACCTGGCTTGTACATCCTGACCTGCTGGTGCTTCTGGCTGTTAGCACTGTGAGCTCTCCAAGTACTGATTTGGGAGTAGCCTTGCAATGGGGTTATTTCCTCCCAGTTTCAGAAAGGCTGAGTTCTGCAGCTGGCCGCTCTCCTCCAAACTAGACTGCCTTAACACTAACTCACCAGCGTAAAATGGCTGAGCCTGCAGGAGCTGTGGAACAATATTGCACTGTGACTAATAACTGCTTGATTTAAAGTGTACTAAAGGTGTACAGTCTTTTTTTGGAAAACCAGTTGCCTGGAAAAGTCACTGTTTCCCGTTGAATGTTGGTTTAAAGTGTTTAGTTGAGTGTTACTTTAAAAAGACTGTGGAGGCTTGCCAGATGAACTAAGTTCACACCTTATTGCCGACACAGTCCTCTCTGGTGGTTGCATGTCCTATTACTTGCCTTTAGCTGTTTCTCCGTGCTGGAAGTTATTTCAGCTCCTCCACCACTGATAGCAGTGGCAATGTCATCTTCACTACTTGCAGAGTGGCTGTCTCATTGACTTCCCTCTGATTTGTATGCCCCGGAACCCTTATGTCACTGCCACCAGCAGCTAATGGAGGCTAGTTCTACTCTACTCTTCTTGTTTCTTGTCATCCCCCTTGACGCAAGCAGTTTCATAATCACTTGGTGCCAGTGTTTGTCACATATTGCATGTGGAAGGAAACGAACTTTTCTTCTGAATAGCGTTATCTCTTTTATCTGCTTCTTGGAACTAACCTACACCACCTGTTGCCACAGCTTCTCCAGGCTGGTGCCCAGGAGCCTCTGCTAGGATGAGCTTAAGGGACAGATATATTTTGTTTTAAAGGTTACCAGTCCCAAACTTCCTTCCTGAAGCAATACCATGGCAAGTTGTTTCAACATTAGACCTGTTCTTTGGGAAGATGAATGGACATCCTGAGATCTCCTGAAGCAAGTTCCTGCATTGCCATCTGTCTGATTGTCACATAAGCTGATACTCAATTATTTCTAGCTGTAAGTGAGGCTAATAGAATATTCTAGGCTACTGTGGAAGTTTCTGGCCACAACCATGAGAATAGATAGAAAATATTAGTCTGTAGACTTCCTCTGCGTTTATCCAGCTCCTTTTCTAGCAGTAAGTGCTGCATCAGCAGAAATAAAGACTTCTAGATTGAAGGACTGGGAGGTTAAATATCTTCATGAACTGCGGAGATATGTTTATTCCTTTTTGTTGTTGTGATGTTGGCTCATGAATTACTCAATATGAATTCCAGATCTTTGATAAACGGTTAGCTCTTTTAGATTGCCTGCCCAGAATTTCTTTTTTTGGGACATTAGTCTTCAGAATAACTTTCCAGATGTTTTTATGGATCCATAATAGACCCAACAGCTGATCATAACATCAGCTAAGAAGGGTCATCCTGTTACTGAAGTTCTGACCCCTTTAAAGATACTCTGGCAGCTTTCAGTTAATCAGTTCCAATTTTCCTGAACTGATCAGGTTACATTCTGAGAGCTTGGGCAATTGTGTTGTCACCACTGGGAAAATAGCTGTATTCTGATGACTACAGTGTTGCTTCTTGGAGGTCTGTCCGTACTGTTGCAGGCCATGGGTAATATTTGAGATCTTAAGAGTTGGTGTCGCATTTGGTAGAGCAGTTCAAGTGGCAGTTTGCATGAAGGGCTTTGAGACCTTCTGCCATGTAATTTAGGAGGGGAGAGGTAACTCCTTCAATAGACTCATAATGTGATTTTTAGATGTAAAAAGGGAACGGGAAGGAAAGAAGTTTAGTAGGTAGGTTACGAGTTAATTGACTCCTCTTAGTTACAGAGTTTCATATTTTCTTGTTCCTTGTCTGCTTGCACAATGGAGGACCCTGCAGAGGAAAAGAAGTTCGTCAATCTCAAATGACAGTGCAGCATATGCCTGCAATGTGAATTCACGTACCAACTGCATCTCTTGAAGGTTCTGGTTGTGGGTAGGCAGCCTTTCTTTGATTTGATGATATGTATCTGTGCATAATCAAACAGGAACCCTTTTATCTCAGACAGGGTCTGCAGAGTGTTTGTTCACTTGAGACCCACAGTATTCTGCATGCAGAAGTTCTAAGTGATCAGGTTGTGCCACAGAACTTCTTTTTTCCTGGATCTCCAAAGTTTCTTCTGTTCTCTTAGCGATTGAGAATAATTTGAAGTCACAGTGCTTTCTTTCCAGTGAAACAGCCACTCTCAATACCAACAATACGCGGTTTTGGTCCTACCTATAGGCCTTTGAAATAAATTGTCAGGTCACCATGGTTCTTTGTATGAAAATTACTGTATTATCTGTGTATAAATGTTGCTGACTTTTGCAATTACTGTAAATGTTGTGATACTTTTGAGATATCCTTGTAGTTCAGCTTCATAGATTGTAGATTTTTTTAATACGTAGATGACCTAGATAGTGAATTTCTAAAAATCTAGTAATAGTATTGAATGTAATCCAATTCAGTTGCCAGTTTAAATCTCTCCTGGGCAGATACTCAGTTTCTATAACATGAATTACTAAGCTTTGTGTTACGGCAGGTTGCTGCAAAGCTACATATGCCATTCTTTCCATTTTCTAATAATCAAATGGGAGTTGCTTTGCAAGATACAGGGTAGCAGTAGTGGAGAGTGTTGCATATTGCTGTGTTTGAAAACATCCGTCAGCAACAGCTGCTGTCAACACCAAATGTTGCGGTTGCAATATGCAAACAGAAACGTTATCTCTGACAGTTAATTTTGTTTTTCGGTATGAGGACATATAGTGGGCAGGGAGACCATTTCTGGTTCATTTTTCCTGTTGAGACGTTAGGTGTCATAATCAGATTTATTCACCTTTACTAACACTGTAGAATTTAGCAAAGTTGCTTCCCTCTTTCTTTGAAGTGATACATATGGCAAACACGGATTGTAGCGATTGCTGTTGGCTTTCTGATGAAGGGCTTCTGTATTTTACTTTGAGTACAAGGTCTGTGAAAGCCCTTTGTCAGGAGAAGGGCAGTTATCCAATGCTCACTGGGTGAAGAAATACATCTTGGAAGAATCCTGATTCTAATTTGAAAATTAGTGGAAAAATTTACTGGGCCTGTTTAGTTAACAGAAATGCTAAGTCAAATAATTCATTCATTCATTTCAGACTACAGAGACAGTCTTCTAATTTCATGAGACAGGAAAAGTATATGTCACTGTTGTACTTTTTTAATCTTTAATCTACTTGTCTGGAGACTAGGGAATCAGTCAGAAATTTTAACTTGAAAAGAACTCTGTGCATACAGTGGAGCATCCAGTTCTCTCATAAAAATAAGGTATTTATATTTGTTGGAAATAACCTTCTGTGCTAAGATACTAGTTAAAGTATTTGGCTTGTAGACCTTTGTGGAAATTTATGGGCTCTGAGATTGGAAGATAAGTTCAGTTTTTTGGTTTGAGTTCTTGTATAAAGCCAGTAGTCATGGAACTCTCTTCATGTTTGCTTGACATATTTCAGAATGGAGCAGAAAAGATGGGATTTTGTATCCAGATACAAAAGCCTGACTTAGCACCTGCAATTCAGAATGGCAAAAATCACATTTTAAGATACATGGCAGTATTTTTAGAATACCTCTCCAGAAGCCTGGGATGCTGAGCTGAGTTGGTGATTGGTTGGTACGTGGCTTTAGGCTGTCTAAATACATGTAGGAATGATTTAGAGAGATTAAAATGCTTTAGTTCTCAACTTCCCAAAAATTTGATTTTTTTTTTCCCCCTAATGCATTCCATTAGTATTTTTAGATACATAAATAGTGTATAGTAATATATTTAACCCACAGAATGCCTTTGAGCTTGGAAAACCATTCGCTTCCTAAGCAACCTGTATGTAGAATCAGTATTTTCAGTGCCTGAGAGCCAGAAGCACTCCATCAGTATGTCTGTCTTGCTGTCTTTTGCCCACAACGACAATTGTTCTGCAGCCCCTTTTCCCCACCTCCTATTTCTTTACTTTTTAAAGATTTCACCGAACAAGTTGCACAGGAGACACTCACGATAGCAGCGGTTGCTGGTATTTTGTGGGGCACCTTCTCCTGTCACATGGCAGGTGTACATCCAAACCACATCAGATGAGAGCTTCCCAAGAGACAGAGCAGCAGAGGGTGGCTGTTGCTGCCAAAATGGGCTATTACTGCCCAAAAATAAATTGGGGATAGGTAGCCAGATAATTCTCATGGTGAAAGCGTGTACCCAGCTAGAAAACTTGTAGACCTCTGAGTGATTCTGAATTTCTACAGAATATGTGGGTTTGGTGGTACTTTTAAGGAGTAAGGTGGTAGAAAGCAATTTCATGAAGTATATGATATCCTTGGTCCTTCATTATATGTCTTCTCAATAGGGTAATGAATGGAAAAAGTTTGTTTGCCTAAGAACTGAATGTGCTGCCATCTGGTAGTTGTACTCTGTCCTTTTGGCAGCATTTGGTTGACTTTTCTCATGCAGCACTGTCTGTCTTTTGGCTTAAACTGTATGTTCATTTTATGCTTTTAATGAAAAAAATTAAGCTTTTGAGACAAAGTAATACTTTTATGTGAATAAAAGGAGGAGACTAGTTCCTTAAAGGCTAAAGAAAAATCTTTTTACGTAGTAGTTGCTCTCAAGGTTGGTTAAGAGTCTTTTTGAGACATGAAGTAAAGTAAGTCTTGACACAACTTGTAGTATTTTAAATGTTTGGTTTTTTAAGAAAAGGAATACTAAAATCCGTAACTCTAAAAGTAGGTCAGATGTTCACGACAAAGATGAAGCCGTATATTGTCCCTGTAATAGCTAACACTTGCATCAGGGCAGAAAGACCTATTGGTTTTGGAGTTGAAGTATAGTAGAAAATTTTCCAGAATGCATCAAAAGGGACTGAGAGATTGTAACATTCCACAGTGTCTGCAGCACAGGGGTTGGAAGAACTGGTTGATCCTTGGTTTTGGTTTGGTTAGGGCAGTGAGGGAAAGAGGAAAACATTGTGTGTTTGGATGGCAAGTACACGGAGCAAGAGTTGGTGTCTGCAGGTTGGTTAGCAGTCAAAGATCTGTGGTGACTAACTGCTTTCCTAGCTGTCAGGACCTCTGCTCCTGCTAGACCCTCACCAGCCTCGCTTTTCTCTAGGAAAGCAAATCAAATCAGAATGTTGTCAGGCACAGCAAAATTTCTGTTTATGGAGCTAAAGATATGGATAGTCCTATTATTTTTAATCTACCTTTCCTTGGCATATGGTTTACTCAAAGAGAGGCTTCCATGAAGCAGAGTGAATCATTCAGGGAAACTTTTTTTTCTTTTCCTGTTTTTGTGCTTCCAAGCACAATTTCCCCCAGATGGGAGTTCATTCAACTTGTAAAGCTGACGGACAAATCGAATTCAATTAAAAGCTTTCCAGTGTTGTTCTTTTTTGTTTGCTTTTTATTTTTGTTTAAAAAATCTAAACCTAATCCACTCTACAATCTGGACTTAATGTAAAATATGATGTTGGGATATAAAAATGTAACAAACTCTACAAATAAGCTCTGTGGTTGCATTTAAAAATATTAAATGTTCTTTGATCTTTCTTTTTATTTACTAGAGTTTGTTCTTATGGCTAAGAACAAGGGAGATAAAATTGTTAAGAATTCACTTGGGAGTTTATCTGAAGTTGTCTTGACATGGCAATGTTATCCTTCCACATTACTGATTAGGTAACATATTTTAAATGCTATCATCTTAGATCTGTCTTGTTTTCATTCTCCGTAAGGCAGCCATTGGTGAAAGTTATAATGAGTAGTCAGTGTAGAACAGCATCTGTATTTGCTCCATCATATAAAGTATGCAAATAAACAGGATGCAAGGAAAGGCTCTAAGAAAAGGTTTTGTTCTATGTGGTTTGGGTGTTTCTGTAAATGGCAATGTACAGATGCTAGTGTACAGTGGTTTGGGGTCTTTTGTATGGGAAACGTGTTTTTACTTTCATAAGAAATGAGGTTTTTGTATAGGAAATGTGTTTTGGACAGCTATTTAAACATAGTCAATATCTATCAACACATTATCAAGTGGCTATCTGCTTATCGCCTCTTGTATATTTTCCTTTCCTTGTTCAAAACCTTATTAGAATATTATACTTAACTAAATTTTAAAAAACGATCCATAAATTTCATTTGGATTCAAAGAAGCCTTACATTTTGCTCCGGCAATTACATAAGGGTCTATTAGGCATTTAACTTTGGGTTGTGGGATAAGTCAAGTGGATGAAAAGATTAATTCATACCTTAGGTCTGAGAACTAATTTACACAAATCAAGTCTGTTGTAGTCTTAATGAAAAAACCTGATTGTAAGATTCATTATAATCATGATAGTGTTAATATTTCTTCTGTTTTAGTAACAAGCTTCCTCTTTTATGCCTCTTGGCAGCATCCTTGACTTGCTGTGCTTTTTATTGCTACAATGAGCTGTTAATAGTTCTGAGTGATCATTGTATAAGCAACCTGCTTTAAGTGATGCCTGCCTTAGCGGGCCACTGGTTTGCTTTGGTTGTGGTATCTCACGGAGCAATCGCTGGTGTTCTTCCACTGAAGAAATTTGCTACTGCGCCCATCGAACAATATTGCTTTTACAATGTCATCCTATCTCACTTTCGTTTCGAAATTTTCACAGACCTGGAAAAATGTCTTGGGTCTGTTGGTCATAAAATAAAATATATCCTTCTGATGATATGTAAATACTCACCAGCCTAATGTCAGGAAAATAACCAAAAATCCTTCCAGCTCTCAGCTCAGCATTTCTCAGTAGAGTGGAAGTAGTGAAGTGGAC
>JAVSBS010017959.1:88856-105744 GCA_033124195.1 Coracias cyanogaster
AATTTTCTTCTTCGCTTTTTTTTTTTTTTTTTTTTTAATTTAAACTAACGAAATAACATCTCCAAAAAATTGTCAGCTGCATTTTTGGAGGAAACTGTAACAGATTTGAACAGAATCTTTCCTTCTTGAAGTGGTAAATCACAGTTGTAACCAAAATTGTTCTCAAAGTAGGAAGATGTTCATCTATCAAGCCGGAAGGCCAGACATCAAAGTTTTAGCAGTAAAATGAAAACCTTTAAATGTTTTTAATTAAATCTCGTTCTGTAATTTAACTGAGAACAAGACCACCTAAGAACAGACATTGGGATACCCTTATCAAGATACGAATTAAAAGAAGCTGCCTCTGAGATACAAAATGTCTCTTCGATGCAATGAATTGTGGTTAGTCTTAAATTGCTGCTCAGTTGATGCAAGTTATTCTTACTGAGCTTTTATGTCTGTGTTTGTCACAACCCATTGCCTCATTGCAAGTTACACATTTTGCAGCACTTATATCTTTTAAATGGGATAATATACATACAAAAACTTAAATATGTAGTTGGCTGCACTTAAAGGAAGCTGTAGTTTCTAAATACCAGCAACTTCTATGTTGTGAGCTTTATATCATAGTAGGAATCATTTTTGGTTCCCAATTTAATAACTGTTACATTGTCTGAGTGTTAATGACGTGTTAATGACGTGTTAGCTCATGAGGGACAAACACAATTGCTCTTTGGGTCCATTTGACAGTTGGCAAGAAGCATTTCAGAGAAAGTCTTTGGGTTTCTTTTAGGTGGATAAGTATTTTATGCAGAGACATTTCCTCTTTGCATCCTGATCATCACAGTTGCCTTATGCTCTGAAGTGTTAGTTTATCTCTGTCAAACAGTCTATTGTGTCTTAATACTTCTGTAAGCGTATTTCCATATGCAGTACTAAACTTTTTTTGAATGTCCCTAAGAAAGAGACTTATAAACTATGGAATGCCACAGTTATTTTTCTTTAGTCTTCATGCTGGATATTCCTCCCTTCTACTTTCAGTGCACTGGGTCATCCAGATTACCTTTTCTACACATCTGTTGTGGTCCTTCTCTTCATGTGCTGAATGTTAACACAAAACAAAATGAAAAAAAGAGTCGGAGTTGTTTGCAGCTTTTCAAGTTGCTTTGTAGTTTGTCCTCAGACTCCAGTGATGGAAGAGCTTAATTCTTCAACACTTATACACTTGCTTTGTGTTCTGCTTATTTTTGCCTCTCTTCTCACTCAATAATAGTTGCTTGACTTTTCCACAGACTCACATTTCAAGGCTTCCTCCTGGAGCTGTGGCAGGACAGTCCGTGGCAATAGAAGGAGGAGTTTGTCGGCTGGAGAGTCCAGAAAGCTGAACAGCTGATTCCTCACTTCATTGCAAAGAATGTGAATGACTTTTTGTACAATACGTTTTTTGTGTTTTAACAGATGTTGGAAATTCTACTCTTGTTTTATACCCCATATTGCAACCACGTGCACCATAACTTGAGACAAGTGCTGCTGTAGTTTATGTTCTCACTCTGTGAATGGGAAGTGTGCATGTTCATTTTGTCCACTAATAAAATAGGAACTCTTCCCAGTTGTGCAAAGATGATATATTATTAACGATTGCATTTTCATTGTTTTATGTTTGAAAAATAACCAAAAGTTAAAAAAGAAATTTAATTAATTTAAAGATATGGTCACAGTTGTCATTCATGTTCTAAATTTAAAAGTAACAGGCCTTTGAAGTGGCTATATAGTTATGCAAAAATGATTATGGTTTCTAAGTTTCTCAGTGGTTTAAGGAAATCCAGAAGTGGTTTAAACATGGGTTGTTTTTTCCCTCCCCAATAAGGAGGACTTTTTTTGTCAAAGAATGGTTTCAGTGAAACAAACTAGAGCAAAATTAAGGCTAGAATTGTTTTTAAATAGTCTTATAGGTCCTATCTCTGTTCCCAAACGAAGATGTTAATAGCTTCAAGCTGTGTATGTATTACAAAAAGCTATATGAAGATACTGTATCGTAACGCAGTCTTTATGTATAATGGAATATTACAATGTAAATAAGAAAACAAAGTTTATGGAAAGATTCAATATTATTCTTCGCTTCTGTTTTAAATCTATTTTTAAGAGAGGTACAGAAATGAACATATTACTGGATGCGAAGTGCAATGTGTATGAAATGGATGCTGGGAGGTCTGATACTAGCTTTCTTACTGATAAAGCAACTTCCTGAGGTCCAGCCACAGCATGGGTATTTATATAACTGTGTGTAATATGTATGTACTGTGCATAAATTTACTGTAATTCTTTTTATACCTTCAACAAAACTGCATTATAAAACAATGTAATCCTTGTCTGCCTTGTGAAGCGCTGGCAGCTGAACTGTCGTTATCACCGGTTCCGATACGTCAGCCAGGTTGCCCGAGTCCTAAAAGAGAGTTCTGATGTACAATCTTCTGTTCAGTACTTTTTTTTTTTTCCACAGCACTGGCAGCAATAGACGACTTTTGTAACTAATTCATTGTCCTGATAAGTATGCCAAAGAGAAACAAAAATAGTTCATCTTTTTTTCCCTGGTGGATATTTGATAATTCTGTTTTCAGAAATAGTGGATGAATTAGATTTTCAGACTGTATTTGCTTAATCGGGCATTGTATTTGCCTGTTTTGTTATGTTGTGCCTGCCTATAACAGACATACTTGACTGATTAAATGGTTACACTGATTGTAGTACCAAGTCTTCATGGAAAAAAAAAAATCTTAATAAATTTTTTTTTAATAGCCTGAGTTCATTTTCACTGTTACATTACAGCATAACAGTCGTCTCTGTGTGGTTTTTTGTGACATCAATGGAGTCCTGTATTTCTATACAGTCCTGTAAATATATGAAACAAGGGCTTTCCAAGTTGCAAATGCATTTGTGTGGAAACAGTTTGTGCTGAGATATCAGGGTGGATCCTCAGCTGATATACTTAGGGCGTAATGAAATGAAGAACTCTACTACAGCCCTCCAGAACTGCTGCAACAAAGCAGCTGTGTTGTCACAGCCGTTAAACTTGTTCTAACATGCAACAATAAGTGATTGTGTGGACACTTCACTTAGTGAGGGAAAAATTGAAGAGCACGTGCATGGATTTGTATATACTTGAACATGCGGGAAAGTGGCATTGGTTTTGGAAAGCTAAAGCAACTGTTAGCCTCCTGCGGTTCTGAAAGCACTTTTCAGGGCTGACTTTACAGGAACTTTGGCATAAATTCCCTCTGCCATGGAATAAGTATGGCACAATGTAAATTGATAAATTGTTTCTTCCCCTTACTCATTTAATATCTCTCTATGGAGATTTGGATTCCAGCATAGGATTTTTTTTCACCCCACTCTCAAATTTTGTGTATATACATGTGTGTATATATATATATATATATATCTAAAATCATAACTCAAACAGCAGATAACAACATTGTTTTCTTTTACTTTGCTTTTGTGTCTATATACTACTTCAGTCAAATATTATTGGGACTTTTTTTGTCGGAAAAGCTAGGCTTCTTCAGGGAGCTACTTAAGAATCCTGGTTTGAAATCGAGCGGTGTTCATTGTCATTGTCCAAATTTCCTCTTTCTGCCTAGGTAGAGGGAAAAAAAGGAGAGGGGGGGGAAAAAAAAAAGATTCTCATGTCTTGAGAAAAAGGAGCAAGGTGCAGAGCACAAACCAGATACAGAGCTGACTTCCTCCCTGAGGTACTTACATGTACTTTGTTAGCGCTTGTGAATTTCTGTGTCAGTAATTGTGAAGAGTGGCAGGAGCAGAATTTCCAATCATCCAACTCCCACTTAAGCCAGTGCAGGATCTTACACTAGTTTAATTATGGGTGTAATTCTGCTACTCGTTCTATTTTGGACTTGAATGGGGCTTATGAAAGATACATGGTGCAGACAGACAGGTTTTGGAAAGCTCTGTAAGCTCCTGTACGTGATGAGTAACAGTTGCCACTGGCATAAGCAGATACAGTCTGAGAGGAAATTATACAGTTGGCAGCAATAGCTGCCTAAAATTATAAAGGAAAAGCAACCAGACAAAATGCATAGAAATACAAACAATTTGAATACTGTTGACTTTATACTCCAACACACAGTTATGTGTCCTAGGGTACTTTGTAGCAGACAGGTTGGTGCCAAAGTAGTCCGTCTTCTGCCATAATAGGTGCACTAAGATGTCTTTCAGTGGTAGCAGGATTCAGTTGTTCAAGGAAAGTGATAATAGTGTTACATTTGCAAATAACTGAACACCATCTGCAGTTGATATGCAGCCCTGTTTCAAAAGCATCTCCTCAATCTCAAAAGGTTTGCCACTCTAACAGTATTTGGGCTTATGTAATGCTGGGTGCCCGTGATCCCACCCTCTGATTCAGGAGAGAGGCACCTTTCAGGTTAAAGGAAACCAGGAACTAGGAAATTCAGGTTAAATGACTGGAAAAAATCCAGTTTTCTGGTCAGCTTTCCTGGCAGAAGAAGGCTTAAAAGAGAACTGGGGAGTTGAAGGGAGAGTTTATAATGGGGCTAGGTGAGGAAATAAAAGCTCTTGTTAGAAAGCAGAATACACAAAAAAACTTCTCTAAAATGGGGCTGAACAGGAATCCGTGTAGAGGGAAACCAAACTTACTCTTTCTCTTCTTGCCTTAAAAATAAGATAAAATAATTGTGAGAACTTCCAAGAAACCTGGGTAGGAATTGATATATCCTTCACAGTGCTAATGAGGCTCGCCTTTCAAGAGATAATTGAAGAGACGAGGGAGTAGAAACTGTTTCCTTATACCTGGCCAGAAGCTTAAAATGAAAGACACTTTTCGGTTTACAGCCAGGTGAGGATAGACACAGATTTCTGTGGTTTTTAGCATGGAATGTAGCCGAGGTTTTTGCAGGTACCTTGCTGGTGAGTTGAGAAAGTGCCCCTGCCTCATATCAGAGACCACATCTGCCAGTCCACAGAAATGCTGAGAACCTACAACTTGCATTGAGATTTTATATGGAAGCTGACATCACTGATAGCTTGTGGTAAAGGACAGTGCAGTGGGGCTAAAGGTAGCACTACTGGTTAATAAAGCTTACCTCTTTTGGGTTTGCTCAGTTTTTACAGGAAAGCTTGTGGGAGGTTGTTCTCTTCTACTAGCCTGGTGCTTGGTTATTCACTCCATTTTGAGATAACATAGGGCTAAGGAGGCCACATACACTGACGTTTATTGTTTCAGATCCTACAGTGACACAGCATTTATCTTCCACGTAACCTGGACAATAAATCCCTGTGAAGACCATTAGCATCACTTAATGGTGATTTGATCACAATAAATGTCTGTCTCGTCACCCACTCCCGTCTGCCTAATGAACCAAGTGAAATATGTTAGCAAGCACGTGAGCGCCAGATCCAGCGAGACCAGCTTTCTTGTGGCTTTGCGCCTTAACCGTAACACCCTCACTTACCTTAGAAGTCTCCTGTGTGGTGACAGTGATGCAATACACTTATTTTGTGTCCTATGCCCTACGCTTTACCAACTCTTGAGTTTGCAGTTCTTGCAAGGTGGCATCTTGCTGTTCTTCCCACGTCCCCTATCCTAGTACAGAAGTGCCAGCTACCCTGGCTACTCTACCTCTGCCTAGTGCAAGACTTTTGGCCAACCCTCATGTCCCCAGTATCCACATAGGTCTGTTATACCAGAGACAGCGTGCGCGAGTGGTGACTGTGTATGTGGCACCTACTTCTTGGCTGCTGGTCTCGAGAGTTGCCTGTAATTCCCAGGCTGTGCTTTGTGCAAGCCTCCCATAGGTAATGAGCATCTGTGGGATCTGTGGTCCTCTTCAGGTTTGTAGAAAGTGGCTAACAGACTTGAGAGTAGCTGGAACTGTACAGATGGACAGCATGAATGTGCAAGCCTTCTCAGAAACATGGACAGGTCTGTTCACCGGTCCCCCAAGGATGACTGTGGGGTGCAAATGTGGCAGGCTCCAACCTGCTTGTAGCATAATCATCCCAGCGAGAATAGAGCTGTGAGGTTACAGTGCCAGTGCTCATCCTGGAGTTTGTACAAGCCTGCTAAGGATTATGGATAGTGGTAGGCCCCACTAGACTCGGCACCTTCAGACACACATGGATGCTCCTAAGCATGGTGTGCAGGTGTATGTTGGTCAGACGTCCAGGTGGACTCACAGAGGAGGTGCCCACATAGCTTATCTCATCATCCCTCTTGGACCCTGTCGGCTATCATGATAGATATTTAGGCTAGAGTTTTGCCCCATTTATTATACTTTGTTATATTGTTGCAAACATCCACCCAGACGTGCAGAAAGAGACAACTAACCTCATCTTTCTAAAACAAAAAACCTTTCAAAGTTATTAAAATACAGTTTACAGAAAGCACTGCGTGAAGGCAAGTATTTGAGGTAAGATTCTGTCCCCAGCGAGGTCACTTGGAGCTCAGCTGTCAGCTTCAGCGGAGCCAGAACGTCACCCTTGGAGATACTTCTCTTGGAGAACATTATGAGTCCCTTAATGTCAACACTGGAGACTTCAGAAATGAGGTGGTACAAGATGTTGTGATGACTCATGCTTATTTTCTGGATTATTTGAGAATATCTAGTGGGTGTGCTGGGCTTGAAAAGCCAAACTGAAGAACTAAACCACAGACTCCTCTGGGCAAATCATCTGATGCAGCCAGGCAATGACTGGTCCAAAAGGAGCTCTTCACTAGCCAAGGGCTTTCAGCACAGTTTTGTAATTTAAAGTTTTCCTAAAGGTGATCACTTCCCCAGCGCTGGTTTCACTTTGGTGCATGTGTTTGAATGCTATAGACTACATACCATCACAGCACAAATGTGAGCAAGGGTTTCATTTTACCAGGTGTCCTGGTTTGAGCTAGAACTGAACTAATTCTGTTCACTGATTTTACTTTCCAGCTCAGTCTCTTTTAAGTAACTGCGCTTTCGGAAGCAGATTTTTGCACACAGTGTCTGCTTCTAGTGATAGTGCTTGATGGTTAGAGTTACTATCATGGATCAGTGTGTGCAGAAAGGTTCTTGCTTAGACTTACTCCTATGGAGACCAAGGTTGCTGCTAAATCTTTTGTAGCATGTTGGGGGTGCAGAAAGTCAAAGGCTGCACCTGTGGGGAGGAGCAGACAGGACAGGTGACCCTAAACTCACCAACAAGAGATTCCATCTCATATATGTCATATTCAGTATAAAGCTGAGGGATCACAAGGGTCAAGGTCTCTTCTTCAACAACGGGTGCCTGAGAAGCACTCAGTCCATTCTACCTTTGATCCTAATCCATGAGTTCCTAAATTCAGTTCCAGGATCCAGCTCCTGAGTCCAGTTCTTGTCTGCCGCTGAGTCCAGTCTGGGACTTTCCCAATTCCTTCCCACAACATCAGGGGTGACAGTGGTGTGATTGCCACCAGGGGGTTGATACTGGTTTTGTATGTATTTGATTTTATTATGTTCATTAAAGCTGGTTTCATTTTCCAATCCAGAAGTCTCTCTCCATCACTCCCTTTCTCTTTCCCTTTGGAGTTTAAGTGTCTGTCGCTTGTCTAGTGACCAGACGAACACCTGACGCTGTGATACAGCTCACCTGTGGCAAACCCACCCTGCTCAAAGTGAATTGCTAATAAACCCTGGATTGTACCATCCGTGTGCACAGTCCCTGCAGCAAAAATCCCACTAAACATATTTTTTAGGATTGTTTCCTTAAAACGTGAGTTTTACCTGACAGGTTCAGCCGGGCAGTGTGATGCTGTGCTGGAAACCTCCTGGCCCCGCTGCCCGGGAGAGGCCAGAGGGGATTCGCTTTAAAGCTGAGATCAGATTGTTCATATTTGAAAAATGCTCCTTTACATTAGATTGGAAATTGGCTTCTTTGCATTCTGGTGGCTAAATTAAGCATTTTTTTGTCCCTGGTGCTGTGCGGAGTGCAGGCATCGAGGCACTGGCAGGGCTGTGGGGAGCGGCTGGTTGTGGCTGGTTCCGGCTGGTTCCAGCAGCTGCCCCACAGGGCACAGCCCAGCCCCAGCAGCACCTCGGCTCCGGCAGCTTTAAGAAAAGGGGAAAGCAGCACTCGGCAGCCAAACCTGAGGAGAAAAGAGGTAAGAAATAGCCCCATGGGCTCCTCATGCAGGAGGGAGGGTGAGGGGGGAACCTTGAGCCCGGGAAAGAGGCTGGTGAGGGGAGGGAAGTGCTGGTTTAATTTGCCTTTGTCTCTCACTAACCGAACCTACTCTACTTGGCAATGATTTTCCCCATGATGAGCCTGTTTTGCCCATTATGGCACCTGGCAAGTTATTTTTTTAATGTTATTTCTTTAATCTTAATTTCTCCCCACATTGTCCTTTTGAGGAGAGAGAGGGAGAGAGTGGCTGAGACCAATCACTGCAAGTACCCCTTACAATCGCAGCCGCAGCTCCCTTCAGGACTAGACCCAGAATTAAAACTTTGCAGGAGATATTCTGGTCGGTTAGTTTTCTCGTGGGCCAGTGAACTGCTCTTTTCTGCTCTGAAGCTGCATAATTGTTGGAGCGAACCTAAAGGAAACATGGGAGCACACGCTGGGTGTGGGATAACCCGCTGTAGGCTGGTATTAAATCAGATTGGGTATAAAATGAAACTGCCCCTTCCTTGCGCTCACTGTGATTTATTCTGCTTGTTGGATGTTGCTGTTATGGCTTCCAGTCCATCTCTGGAAGTCACCGCTACAACACGCTGTGGATGTTGTTGGGAAAAATTCACCATGTTTATAAAGTTGCATTGGTGTCTAATTTTACAGGAATCAACTCTAGTTAAGTTCAATTCCCAATCAGATGAAGAAACCGGTTCCAAAGTTTGAAGGCTTTCCCTTTCCAAAGGCAGTGAACTCCTCCGGGGAGATAAGAGCATGCCAAATCTTGAGGTAATTAAGAGTCAATGTTGTGATGCGGTGGCCTTTGAAACTAACAAATACTCTGTGTGTCTGGGGAGGGAAGGGAGATTGTGTCAAACCTCATGTTTATTGCATTAATGTGTCCTGTAATGTCCATGAAAGAAAGCTAGCCAACCAGAAGAAAATGCCATGGACCAGCAGAAAATGCTTTATGATACGTGGTTTGCCAAATGTTACCCTTTGAGAACTGCAATTCAGTTCACTCATCTGAGAATGAGTAGGGAGAAAAAGTATAAATTTTTGTGTCTTTTTCGCACACCAGGCAAATATTTATTCCCGGGTAAGTTTCAAGAATCTTGACCGACATAGGGGTGGTACCTAAATTAGAAGAGAACTTAAAAATAAGGGAACTCCCAGCTATAAATGATGAACAGAAACCCAGGATAAAGCTCACTGTCGAAAAACAATATACAATGGGCAGAAGGCAACTGAATTATCCTGCTATCCAAAATGTGACTCAGACAGGGTTTTAAGTTCAGGTATGAGCTAATGCTGTTTTCTTCTTTTGGTGCTTTTCTTTTTTATTTGTTTTCAGTTTTGAAGCTAAGATCCCTTTTTCTTCTTTTTTTCTTTTTTTTTTTTTGCCTTCCTAGAGTAATATTATTTTGACTTTGGGTATCTCTAAAGTCACATAAACTCATTTAAAACAAAGATGCTTTTACTTCTGTGAGATGACAAGCCCAGATAAGGTAGTTGGTAGGGACAAACCCTGCAGGGAAGTGGCACCCAAAAGTGTTCAGTTGTCTGAGGAAATGGGGTAGGTTTGCAACACTCCCCTGTTCTTTGTCTTCAACCTAGTTCAAAGTCTAGTCCTTCATATATTCAACTGCAGTAGAATGAGCCACAGACAAGTTATGTGGTCTCATAAATGGCAAACTGGTAAAAGGCTTCCTTTTACTCCTCCAGGAGATATAATGAAGAAAACAAGACCTATTGAATTATTTTTGCCCCAGAACTGAACTGTACCACTCACCTTGCCTAAACCCTGTACCAAGGATACATCACAATTTCTTCAGGGTGCTTTCTGAATGCTGCAGCGTGGTGATTTGCAGTCACGATGCTAGGAGTACTGAAGCCTGTCTCCAGCGCTGTCATGCTGCTGCCCTTTCTAGCAGTAGATTACTGTCAAGGGTCAGCAGAACAATTTGGTGCCTGAGAAAACCCTTGAAGCCCACGTTAAATAAGACAAAGAGTATTCTCCGTAAACTACATTTAAATGGTTGGGGTTTTTGTAATAATGGTGGCCAGGCTGGCTAGATTAGCCATTCATTTGGAAATCCTACGTGCAGGTTCTTTCAAGCTAGTGTGCTCCTGTAAACAAGGTTCATTTTACATGTGCTGTCTTTATGTATGCCCATCTTTATGTCCTGTTCTCTCCACTCTTCTCTGTTCTTTTTTCTTCTCTGTTCCTTTCTTCTCTCTTCCTCCAACAGCTTCACTTGTCTCAGATCAATACTATTAACAGAGGGTAAACAAATAAGTTTCACTGGTTAAATTAATATATGTGGCTACAAAGAATAAAGAACTACAGTAAGTTCCTGAATTGAAAGATGGCTGATGAATCCCTTGAAGATGCATGCAAGAGAAGCCTTTATATGGTTTTTGTCCCAGTTAGGGTTAAAACATAGGTTCCTGTGAGCTCCCATTGGCAAAATCTGGAATAAACCAGGCATTATTTCTTCCAGTGATTGCAGAACAGCTAGAGTCACAATTAAGAACCTTTTAGGTTGGTGCAAAAGTATTGCTTGTTCATGGCTTTTTTTATTGTTTTATTGGTTTTTTGCCTTTTGTATTTCTGAGATTTTTCACTACTAGTAAAAATCACCTGTGCAATAATGTAGTGCCAGGCTTGCCCTGAGTATCACTTGAAGAAGCCAGAGCATCCCTGCTGGCAACAGTGGTGTAGTGAAGGTGACAAAGGCTTTCTGTACTATTGCAGTCTATTTTTTCTGCCCTGCAAATTCTCTGTCAAAGATGTCTATCCATTGTGCACCTGCAGTCCTTTTGCTAAGAACAATGCAATGTTCAGGTAATTTTGCCATGAGAAATCCTGTATCCATTATACAAAAGTAAATACGGTGGCTTTTTGGAACAGGACTTATAATAGGAAGACCACATAAACTTTTGTTTCTTATTTTCTCAAACCATTCATGTGGCTGGAAAAAAGACACAAGCCCTTTTCCCCTTCCTAGTAACTCATCAATTCTCCTTACCCAAAAATATATATAAAAAAAGCAAAGGTCTTTTAAGTGAGAGCTGACTTCTCCTCCTCATCTTAGGTTTTATAATTATTTATACTTTTCTACTAGGCAGGCTGCAAGACCTTGTTCTTTGTTAGTCATGTGCTGATAAGGACACCAAATACATTTTGTTCTGGTCTGTCTTGCCAGGAAAAAAAAGCCAGTAACACTTGACAGTGGATTTTTCCTCCTAGTTTGCTCCCTGGTGAAACAAGGCAGCTCTGAGATTCACTGTCCATACACATGCATGCACAAATCCAAGAAAGATCACCTGTTGTTTCCTCTTTCCTCTTTCCTGTCCTCCTGATAGCCCATAATGCATCCCCGGTTGCTGCTGAGCTGTGGAGGCTTCATGTTACGCTTGTGGCCTCTGTTCAGGGAAGCGAGTTGAGGACTTTGTTCCAACTCCAAGCAGATGATGGGGGGAAACTGTGACATGCGGATGTGTCCTGGCTTTGAAGTCTGGGATTGGGCTGGGCGGAAGGAAGAAATCCTGCATGATGTATCCTTTGGATTTGAAGCTCTGGTGAGTGATGATGTGAGTCCAGGACCAGACTGTGAGGCTCCAGCCCTCTGCTGAAGGGGTGTGATGGGCTCTTTCTGTCTCTTGGGACAGAACATCCTCACATACAGGAATGGAGAAATCCCGCTATTCCCCCATTCTGGACTATAGCTTTGTTGACAGACTTACTTTTCACTTTAGCGTAGTAAATAAAGTTTGTCTCCTGCTTGGAGATGATTCATCTCTCATTATGTTTAATAATTAGAATTCCATGCTCATTCGCTGCTTCCTCCGTGCTCTGCCAAAGAGTGCGGTCTGTGCTCCTAACAGCTCCATCTGTTGGCATCGCATTGCTAGATTGAAAAAAGACTAAAAAATTAAAATAAAATAGAATATACCCCCCAAACCCAGCAGGAGCAAGAAGAACCTTTCCGCTTGGACTGTGAAGAGCGACGATGAGCATGGGGCCTGGTGCACCAACTGCCTGCCTCTGAAACTCCTGCACCCTTGGGCTCCCCTGCATCTTCAGCATCCTCTGAAATCAGGAGTGCCACGTGCTGCTGAGCACACGCAGCAGGTCTGGGCAGGGACGAGGAGGGAAATCCTTGGCACCTTGTGCCCTCGCACCAGACGTGCCACACTGGGTGCAGCCAGCAGCAGCCTGCCGTGGGCTGACAGGGGCTGTGCTTGCTGGAACCAGGAGGTGGAGGTGGCTGGAGGTGCTGGACTGGCTGTGGGGGGTTTTCAGGCCCTTCCTGCTGTGCGCAGACAGCTGGAAGGGACCTGCAGGAGCAGCTGGATTATAAGATATGGAAAGAGGCAGGAGTCATCCCTCAAAGCCACCCAGCTGGGAGCTGTGGAAAGGGAGCTCTATTCCTCAGGGCGGGCTCCAGTGAGGAGCAGAGCCAGGGGCTGCTGTGCCCTAGGCAGAGCAGGTGATGCCCCTGGGAGCTCTGTGCTCACCAAGGGCTGTGCTCAGAAACCAAGGGCCAATGGTCCAGGACGGCGCAGGGCATCCGCCAAGGGTGGCTTGGAGGTTGCTATGGATGAATGCATGGCATGGAAATCGTGAGGGATGAAGAAGTGTTGCAGGAGACACACAGATTGCTGTGGATGAACGTGTGGCACGGAGATCTCTAGGGGTGGCTAAGCACTGTGGTCGGTTTGGATGAAGAAGTGCGGGGAGGTTGCTCTGGAAGACGCGTCGCAGGTGGCACAGAGGTTGCTATGTCAGACCTGGCCACAGGGGGGTACCACAGACAGGGACACGGTTTCGGCATCGGAACTAACACACGTGGGAACATCACTTGCTACTCTGAATCTGCTCCTGCCACGCCGTGTGCTTGAGAGCGAAGGTGTGAGCAGGACTTGTGCCCGGCTTGGACAGAGCTTCAGCCTCTTGTGCCTTCGTCTATAAACCCTCCGCGGTGTTTTCTCCCCTGGGCTGTTGGGAATGTATCTGCAGGATTAAGCCTTTGTGTTGTTCTTGAGGTGTCAGCTAAGAGCTGTGAGGGCAGCGTGATTGCCTGGCACACCAACCATGGGAAGCGAGGCTCGTTTAAAGACGCTGAAAGTAAAGCTGTCTTTGCAACAAGCATGTTGTTCGGGGAGGTTGAAAATGAACACATACTTGTTTCTGGTTTTAAGGTCCTGATGCTCAGCGCCAGTAAATTCAGTCATCTCCCTGATGGCTCCTTACATGCTGGGCTCGACTCTGTGGTGGTGTTGGAGCAGCTACGTAGCTGCACTGGGCAGGAATAAGGCTGGCATCAGCCAGGGCAGCTTCACGTGCCACTAACTGGCCAGAGCTGGAGCCATTTAATTTTTTTAAATGGTTACAAACATGTTCACAAGCAAATAGTTTTCCCTTGTATGGTTTATATGAGTTTCTGCTTCAAAGAAAGTACTAACTGCCTTCTTGAAAACATTGTCTTCTTCCACCTGCTTGTGGTGTAGGTATGAGCAGGCTTCCAGACCATCCAATGCTTGATATCAAATACTGGATATTTTCAGCTTTTATATGCAGCCTGGTCCTAAAGCAAGAATGAGGCTTTATTTATTTTGCATGCTTATTTTGTTGGTTTTCTTTTTTTTTTTTTCACTACCTTCTTTTTTTAAGGAATATCAGATGTTTAGAATATCAGGGAGCAGTATTCTTTATGATGAGAGTAAATATTCTGATTTTTTGGCAGAGGTAGTGGTGGGTTTTTTTGGCCTCCATAAAAGGCAAAATAAATCTAGCTAAATAAATGCAAACATTTTTCTTCTCATGTTATATCAAATGCAGCATGCAATATGATCCAGCCTCATTTGTGAAGGAACAGTTCTAGTTACACAGATGAAAAATTACACTTAAAAGGCAAAACCAAACAAAACTGTGCAGCTTGTTTGCTTATCTTCAGTTGTGATTGTCCTTTGGAGACTGAAGCCTGGCCCAGAGCTGACATAACACAAGATAGATTGCTTCCATGGACTTCAGCAACAGTTTGGATTGGGCTATGTGATGTTGCAAAACCATAAATGCCTCTCAGAAAGACAAGAGTATAACTTATTCATCATGGAAGAAGTGGGATACGAACACTGCAGCAGTTGCTTTGGATTTCCAAATTCCTCTGCCTTGTAAAGGTATATCTGCAGATTCATGTTGAAGATGGCCACTCCTGGTGGAGGATGAGCAAGCAGAATCTAAGATTTCCCCCACAAAGGAGAACACCTCCAGGTGCTCCATTATTGCCCTCTGGCACAGTTTGAATTGTCTTGGCTTGGGTGCACCTATGGCCATCCGGGGAGAAGCAGCAGCCCGCAGCAGAAATCCTCCCTGCACTAGTTGAGGCATCAGCATCTAGCAGACACAAGGCTGCTGTGGGCATTGGATGCTCAGGTGTAGGCAGGGACCCCTCCTTGAGCCTCAGCAACATGTTGGCCATGTATTTGAGAGCTTGGAGAAGCGCAGTGTCCCCTCTTTGGCAGGTGGATGGTAGAGATTCAGGTTGCTTAGCAACATCAGACAGAAAATTAAACAGAAGTCATCTAGGTGCCCCAAGAGCAACCTTTTTTTTTTTTAAAAAAAAATATCTCTTGTCGAAGCACTGAGACAGTCTCCAGCCTGGCACTGCAAACCAGCTGCTTGTCAACACTAAGGCAGCAGCACAAGAGTTTGGTCTCCCTGCTATGAAAGCAGACTTTCCTTCTGGGAATTAAAGGAGGAGAAGGGGATAAGAGACCTGCTCTGTGTTGGGAGGCAGGCTGCTCTCCTGGGTTTTGACAGCAGTAGGTTTGCTGGGTGCTTTCACAGTAGCCTGATGTTGCTGTGGAATTTCCAGCCGCCTGCAGGATGCTCTGCACTTCTACAGCCCAAGGTGGCTGTGGCCACAGGGTTCAGGTCTAATTCTTCCTGAAAAGCTGGGTTATAAAAAGAAAAATGCCAGTTGTAGCTGTGGATGTCTCTGGAAGGTGCTTGGATGATGTTGAGTTGGGCACTTGAGAAGAATGAGGAGTGGAGTTGATGGTGTATCTTATGAGGCAAAAAGAGGGAAACTAAAACTGAGCTGCTTTGACTTCAGAAGCTTTGGGGTTGCTTTTCTATCGAAGTGAAGTTCAGATCAGAGAAGGCAGCTACGTCTTTGAAACAGCCCCAAATTCTGCCTCTTTGCTGAACTGCCCTAACCAATCTGCTGCAGCCTTGAGATGTCTGCACAGTTTGAAGAAAAACTGCTACCAGGGCTTGGGATATGTGAGTGAGTCTGACTTTGGTTATGGAAAAGCTACTAGGCAGAAGTATGAAAAGCTTGCTGGTAAATCATTTACAAGAAAATATCTTGCTCAGCGTGGGGTTTGCAATGAGGGGGTCACATTTAATGACCTGCTCCAAATGTTATTATAAATCATTACTTCCTCACCAGTTAAATCACGGCTGCCTAATACTCCGTATTCTCTCTCATAGAAATGTCACTAACTCGTGAACACGTTGAAGTTTGGAGCCATGTGGCCACGTGAGATGGAGGGAAGCACAGGAAACATGGGGAGCTTTCAGGCGTCCTGGGGCAGCGATGCCCGTCCGTGACTCGGCCACGCAGCTCCTGTGTTTTCATAGCACCATCTGCCTCTGCAAAATGCAAGACCTTTGGGAGCTTTTTCACAAGGTGCTAAACTTGAGTAACCTAAATAAAGGCATGTCCCTGGTGCAGAAGTGAGAACAGTTTTCAGGAGGATAAAGAAGGTGAGTGTTTAGCTTTTTTGAATGATGCCTTTGAGTTATGCAGGAAAATGTTATCTAAACTGCTTAATAGACCTCATGCCCAGCCAGGATGGTCAGTGGAGATTCACAATTAACTGCTCCAGAGCCACTCCGGGCAAAACTGCTGAATCTTCCTGGGTTTATGGACAATAAACCCAGAGGTGCAGGAGTGATGGCAGCCCACGGGTACATGGCTGCATGGCCAGAGGGATGTCGATGTATGGGGGAAAAATCCCTCCCCTTGGAAAACAAACATCTCACCTCTGAAAGGCAACAACCTGCAAAAAGGGGGGTATACAAGCCGCACATCCCTTGCTTGACTGAGGATCCACTTTGTGCTGAAAGGAGGCTGTGGGCTGCTATCACAGATTTGTTTTACACAAAGAAGCGGGGGAGAATAGCCTCAGGGCAGTCTGTCTGCAGAGACAGTAACTCCTTAGAAAATTGTATAGCAGTGGGGATGTCAATAGGGAATTGGTACATCTTTACTTTTTTGCTACCTTTTTTAGATCATGACTTAAAAGAAATACCTCTGTGCATCACATGGTCTTTATCCTTGCTGCTTGTGTGAGAATGACAGTCAGCAGTTCTGTAGGTCATTTACCATAACAATATGCAAGTGAAAGTAGTATTTTTTTATGGATATGTTTAATGCAATAGTGCTTTTACGCTTCAAAAAATGAGAAGAGAGAGCTTTGGTATTATTTCTTCAATCCATAGCAAGCATAAAAAACGAAGTCAAAGCATGTTTAAGGTCTTGCCCTTTCTTAACACAACTGTCTTAGTGAAGGAGAGGAAATAGGGCTCGTGAGCTGGCTTCAAAGTAAATGGGCAATTTTGGATTTTGGGGAGTAAGGAGGTGGGGAAGATTGTGTGAATGGGAAAATGAAATCTTCAGCAGAATCACAACTACCATAAATATGGCCATAAGAGGGCCCAGAGACCAGCAAGGGACTT
>JAVSBS010017960.1:0-38865 GCA_033124195.1 Coracias cyanogaster
ACTTCTTGTTGGGCGTGGCTTCTGTTGGGGCTGGTTGCACCTTGCTGAGCTCTCTCAGTGGTGTCCTTCCACGTGAAGGGCCACTGAGGGAGCCATCTCTGTCTGTTGTGTCCAGCAGGCAATGCTAACACCACAGTGGGCAGTGGAAGAGCTGGGCCCACAGGAACCTATGGCAGGATTGTTTGAAAGAAGACTTCCGAGGGAATGTTGCTGAGTTCAGTGTTGGCCTGTGTGATCAGGCAGCTGATGGCAGCATAAAATGATGACTGAACCAGCACAACAGTGGTTCAGTGTAATGCCTTCCAGGCCCCAAGTAGTAGAGCTGTTTTGCAGGTATGTGATTCACGCAGATTCTCACTGATTTGCCAACAGAGGAGTGCAAACATTTCCAAATATCATCCTATTTCTTTTTGCCACATACGCATACACCTGTTACTAACTTGTTATGAATAGACCCTTCACAAGTGAAGTTACTGCTGTTAGCAGGGCTGGACCTCCACAGACTTTTCTCCAGGCTGTAATTTTGTGTGAGCTATTGGAGCTCCAGATGGCAAACCATGCAACCTAAACAGTGAGGTAGCACTAAGAGAATACATTATTCATGCTATTATTCAATGTTTTGTGACAAAGCTTTCAAGGACCTTTTTCCCTCAACATTGTATCTGTTTAACTATTTCCATATAATCTCTTCCTGCTGAAATTAGGACCAAAGATGCACTGTACGCTACAGTTTCAACTGCATAAATATCTACTTCACTTCTGTTGCCACTGCTCAAGCTGTCTAAACAATGGCTGTGAATGATGGTAACAACTAACATGGAATAGCCCTGGGAAAGTACAATAATGCAAACCTAGAATGGGGGTGAGGGAAATTGTCTTATTTTCTTTTCTCCAGAAACATGAACTTACTTCCCAAATTTGTTTGCTTTAGTTTGCTGATTTGCCAGGTGCATGGATCCAGTAGGCCAGGGTGCACTCAAGACATTTGCCTAGATGGTTTTCTTTCCTTTTACGTTGCTCTTCAGATCTTATTGCATAAATTAACACACTTGGTTATATAGGGTTAGTAGGTAAACACGATTTCATCCTCTTGTGTTGGATTAACAGCACACAGTGTTGGGTAGGAAGCGGGTCTCAAGAATTATGAGTATCATCAGAGAGTAACTGGGTTTTTCTGTTCTGTTGTGAGTGAAACTACCTCTGTTTCTTACTGTTTGCTCAACTGTGATGGTAGAGAGCTCTTAAGTCTGCATTTTGTTCTCTTGTTTGGTAGTTTCATAAACTTTTGAATAAAATGTTAGTACGCTCTTAGCAAATCTCAGTTTTGCACTGACCAGCGACTAAGCTTTTCCTTTGGTTCAAGTCATGTGAAAAGTAAGTGCTGCAAATGATCCCCACAATACAGGGGATTGTTCTATCCTTCAGTTTGTGCAAAAACAGAGGTGACCATAAATCTTTAAGAACAGTACCTCCAAAACTAACATCAACAGGGTCAGCTGTACAAGGACGTTTTGGGTTGGTGATTAAATAAAGAAGCCAAAAGTCAGAGCTTCTGACTGGAGCTCTAACCTGCAGTTTTATTTTTGCAAAAGAGACTGAAGCTTACTTTGGTTTATCTAAAATGCTGTTAATTTGCACTCTGAAGTGCACATAAGGGGTAGCTGTTTTTTATGCAGCTGACTTGCCTTGTTTCAGTCCTTATTGGTACTTTGCGTCTAGAAATACTGTTAACTGATCTAAGTACTCTCAGTGTAACCATTTAGCAGGATTGCACAGCAGTCCTCCCTTAGCTGAGAAACGTATTCCTTCCCTGAGCATTGCAAGTGCCTTTGGTTGGCTTGCATTGGAGGATGAAGAGCTGGAAGATTAGAGTGTCTGTCCCTTCTGCTTTCAAAACAAATTTTCATTCAGTAGTGGCTAAAGCTGGTGGACAGATGGCTTCAAAAAGCCCTTTAACTAATAAGTGTTGCCAGCCCTACATCCTCTCTTCTGTTAAACATTTCATTCATTATGCAGTTTAAAGAAACGGTGAGAGCCAACTCTTTCTGCCAGTGTCACCCCTGCACGTAACTCCCACTTCATTCCAAAGAGCTGTCAAGAGGCATTTTTCTTCGAAAGGTTTAGCAATCTAAGTCTTGCTACAATCAGCCCCTGAAGAGGAAGGGCCTTGCATTCAGCCAGAGGACTCGTGACTGCTGAGATTGAATTTTAAAAAGAGAAGAAATAAGAGGAAAGAAAATCTCAAAGGGTGTCAGGGGTCTATTTACCTCAAACAGCCTCGTTAGATGGAGTGTGTTGTACAGACTTTGTTTTACAGATCCAGCTCAGTGTGCACAAAGAGAGCTCCTCAGATGCTGTGTAGGTTACCAACAAGGGAAAAGAGAAATGAAAATAACACTGCAGCTTTTCCATTCTACAAGAGCTTCTTAAGGGCTTTGAGTAATTAGAAGCTGCAGAACAAAAGTGGCTATTTTTCATTCCAAGTCCCATTTTCATTCAGCTCAAAGTCACCTGTTGGTAGAAGAGAAGAGGAGAAACAACCAACTGTTGGTTTTGCTTCCGTTAAGTGTCAGAATTGCTTCCCTTAAAAACGCAAGGAATGAGAGCTCTTCTGGGGACCTCTGTGCTCCTGGCCTGGGCAAACAGCTAGGCTGTGGGCTGTGCCCAAGCAGAACATGCTGTGCTCCAGCATGCTGCCTCATTTGAGAGTCACTGTGATCACCAAGGCCGTGTGCTCTCACGTAGGAAAGGAAAAATTATTTGGTTTACTCCAAGAAAGCGTGAGAACAAAGTTTCTTCTCCTATGTTCCTTCTCCTTTCCCATATGCATGCACCTGCAAGATTGGTGTAGCTTGGACTTTCATCATAACATAATGGCGTTATTTGCTTTCTTTTAACCAGCATAAGAGAAACAGGGGAGGGAAGTAAAAAACATACTCTGAGTTCTGAAATTGTTCAGTTTGCTATTAATTTTTCTGTTAAACAGAAAATATTTTTAAAGCAACTTAATCCATTCAGCAAAAATTAAAATTAAGACAGGAAGAGGAAATACATTTCTTGTTTCAAAGCACATCTCAAACTTCTTTAAATTCAAGGAATTTAAAGCATCTTAGTTTTCTGGCTGCCTAGTGTGAAGAGAAAGGATAGGAATTTTCCCTAATCATAATAAGATTTCCTTAAGTTGCAGGAATTTTTTAAAGTGTTTACAAATCTGAATCAGTTAACAACTGCCAACATGAAGAGCTCTGAAGTTTGGTATCACTAGTGCACAGATTGTGAATACAATCAAAAAGTAGTTCAGCAGATTAATTTTGACTCCAGTCAAGGCTTGCAATTAGCTTCGATGAAATTTTGACATGTGGGACACCGACTAAGGAATGAATGTACTTTCTGTGGGACTTCTTTGCTTTGCCTGGTGTAAGCATTTCACTTCTAGTAATCAACATTTGGTCCTTGAGCACCAAATCCATGCTTCTGTAGGTCTCATGAAATGTAGAACTTAAATCTAGGGCTTCATGTATCACTTATTTTAGAGGAGATGTATATTCTGACAAAATAAAATTAGCCATCCCACATAACTGTTTTAATGGAATTATCTAAAATATGACCAATCCCTTGGCCCAGACATAATGACCTTGATTAGTGTTGGGATAGCCAAACTATCGAAACAACCTGGTCATCATGGAGAAATGAAATCCTGTCCAGAAGTGTTCTGATCAAGCAAACTATGAATATCAATGACAACAGCAGGAGGTTAGAATACAGCAGCATGATTTGAACAGGTCAGTCATCAAACAAGTATTCTCTGCCCAGTCCTCTAAGAAGGGAAACTACAGAATTTGTGGGAAGACTCTGGGGGTCAGAGATGACAGGAGAGAATGTTCAGAGGGAAGCCAGAAAGGATGAAGAATGTTAGATACTCTGAGGGGACCCCAACATCTGGCACCATGATTTGAGGTGATCTTTCCAGCAGCAAGAGACCAGGGAGAATTCGAGATAACCTACAGCCCTGCACCAGGACTGCTGGTACAGCTCCACTGACCTGCCAGACTCTTTTCCTGAACCACATTGCCTCTCCCATGGGAAAGGGAAGTAGTGTAATTAATAAAATTGTCTACATCTGTGATTAGAGTCTTTTGGTATCCAAACCCATTTAGTCTTCACACTTTAATTTGGTCTTAAACAGTGACAAGACAGAAGTGACAAACCAACAGAGTAATTCCATGAAGACTATGAGTAGCACCTTTATCTCTCTCGTGCTATTGTGATTTGACAGAATTACTGATTACTGGTTAAAGGCTTGAGCAAAACCAGTAAAGACATGCTGTGGGGAAAAATTGAAAATATTTAAGGAATTTGAAAAAAAAGGTATCAATCCATACAAGCTATGAAATTCAAGGAAGACTCCTCTGTTTTGTCATAAGCTATAACATTTTTTTCTCTCTGCTGGAACTCAAAATTGTCAGGGTGATCTGTAAAGTCGGAATCAATCCATTCCTCTTGTTTCTGAGAATCTTCTTAACTGCAATCCGGCTTAAGTCTGGGTGTAAGATGCAATATGGGGGGGAGGAGGTCCCTGTTATTGAAATGCATGTGGCCAGTGAGATCAAAAGACGTTTTTAATGATTTCACAAGTGACAGAGTGAATAGGGAGTGATGTGGCAAAGAAACCATTGGAAGGGGCAGTTCGAAAGGACCCAGTCATTCCCTTTTCCTGGATTAAATCACAACAAATGAAAGACAATGAAGTCAAAGACAAGACTGAAATGTTTATATGTTGGAAGATAATCTGTTCTGAGCCAAATCCTGCATTTCAAAACACCCTGACAGAACCTGAATTTACTTTACTTCACAACAGCATTAGTCAAGGACTTTATCTGTGTTTCAAAGGACAGCCTCAGAATTTGTGCTGAAATTCCTCAGAAAGCTCACTTTGAGGACAGATGATAACTGTGACATGACTGTCTGTGCCAATCTGGTCTGCAAAAAGTGGGTTGGAAAATTCAAAGAGCTTCTTACGTTGCTTGAATATTTTGGCTGCTGTACTCAGAGCCACAAGCACAGGAGAGTTAAATGAAAGGTTTTTAGGCTTCAGTGTGAGACAATATCAGACACATGGGTCTACATCATCCCAGAGCACAGTCTAGCTTGCTGTTCATTAGTTACAAAATGAGACTATGGCACATCTGCATGACAGGACATATCAGAATTAAGTGTCTAGTAAGAGTCTCTTGCCAGCAATTAAGTCATGTTTAGGTGAATACAAGAGTCTTGCAGAATGAAAGCCCTGCCACCTGTTCTTGATGTGGTCACGGTTCTTCAGTGCTCATCAGGCACAACCTTAGCTATTATAGAGAATACTAATAGTTTTCCTACACAGACTTAGATTAAAGGTGCATTTCACTGGCGAGGGGGGAGGGGAGCCGGTGTTTGTTTTCAAGGAATGTCTTTCTACTGAAGAATTCTGCAACCTGAACAAGTGCTCAAATAGGAGTCAGCTGATTATGGTTATGATGTACTTCATTCTTCCTACATAGATGTACAGATCTTCATTTTCCTTGCTTTACAGCAAAGTTTTCATTTACAAACTGAAACACCCACACTGCAAATCCTAATTATAATGCTTTATAGCTCAGAGAATGAGACAACATGCTCTAAATCATGAACTAACTGTTCCCCCCACCAAATGCAAATCTAAGTATTATAATTATCATGAAAAGACATTTGACTATATGAATTCGGCTGTCTTGAATAATACATGCCTTGATGTCTCCTATTGTAATATAATTATTAATGCCATGTCTTTTGCAGGGATCTGAGGGTTTGGGATTTGTATTTCCATTGTTGCATCATTAAATGTAGTAGAGCATCCTTTGATTGTGTTCCTTAGTCTTTCAAAGTTGTGTGAGATTTCAGTCTGCTTAGGCATGTTAAACTACCTGTGCTTTAGTAACCAGTTTAGAAAATGGACTACAGTTATTCCAAATAACCCACAGAAGAAAGGAATAAAAGTTTTCTTTCCTATGTTGATATGAGTACTTCTTTTGAAGGAAGAAAATAATCTCATTACATTAGACACTAACAGGAGGAAGTGCTCAATGTAATACATTAACATACATTATAATAGTCACTCTTGAAAGCTGAGGAATAATTTAAAGTACAATACACTTGTAAATATTCAGTCATTCAGTAAGCCTACTGATCTTTGACTTTTTAAATGCTTTTTAATTGCGAAAGCAATAACTGAAGTAGGAGGACATCAATCTGATGTAAATACCTCAAAATACTATGCTACTAATAGATACTTTTCCTGTTGAGACTGCTATGGGAAGGAAATAGAGCTAGTCTAGTAAGAGTTCAAGTTTTTTCCATGTTCAAGAAGGTAGAGAAGGGAAGCGATGTGCGTGGGAGAAGGAGCTGTTGGGGTCTGCCAGGAGGTGTGAATGCCAAAGCAAGGAGCTTATAGCTCAAGGATTTCTTCAGGACTTCCTTAACTATATTGAGTTGATGATAAATATTTCCAGGAAGTACAAAAAGGAGAAAAACCTTTTCCAGAAGAATCACTTTTTTAAGAGTGCACACGCTGCAGCGTAGGCGTAGGGCTGGGTGGGTTTAAATGTTGTTCTAGATATGTCAGGTGATATGATGGCACCACCATCATGTGCTAGTGCCTTATTTTAGTAATAAGGAGAAGATGTATCATTTGGATGATCATAAATCTCACTGAAAGGATTAAAAGACATTGGGATGCTCAGACTTAATATGACATAGTGAAGTTGCAGTATGTCTTTACTTGAGATGTATAGGAATAATTACACATGTTGTAGAAATTATCTTAATGAATTGTCTCATTTAAGCAAGTAGGAAATGCTAATACATGAAGTGACTCAATCCCCTTTCAACATTTCATACTGTACAAATCCAGTTCATAACCTTTGACAAGATGCAAGTCAGAAAATAGAACAGAATTTCAACTGTCTTGTCCCTGGCAAACCAAAGACAAATCTTGGTAGCAAAGGCAAGCTGGTTAATGAGAAGCTTCTAATAATTAACATTCTTGAACAAACTTTTGAGGAATTAGATGAATAAGCGGATCTATAGCCAATTCAATAATAACTTTTTGTTTATGTAATTGGATCAGCTTTTAGAAGATAATTTTGGTACATAATTAACTCAGAAGTGATGTATTGGAAACAAGGAGAAGATTTGCCTTACTGGATCGAATTTAACTGGTTCTCCGTAATCAAAAAGTGAATGGGGAGATGGTACTAGTGAGTATAAAGCAAAAAGAGGAAGGGGAGAGGAATTGGTGCATGAAAGGTGGAGATACTGGGATGGAGAAAATAAAGAAATGGGTAAGAACTACAGATATAAATGAAATTTATCCACGTGGATTGCTACCCATTATTTTTTTTTCTCTGTTTTTCAGAGGGAGAAGCTTCCTTTCAGCAGCTCATTTGTTTGTTAGACTGTTACATGTGTCTTTAAACGGGGTAAATGATCTAGAACTTACCTTGAGAGGGAGTAAGAAGCTGTCTGCACCTTCTTTCCCTTTGTTAGCAACACACCAGAGTGAAGGGCAGCTCTAAATTATATGCCATGCTGCCTGAGCTGTAAAAGAACCTTGTTTAAAAACCTACATTGTTAAAGTTTGAGGGTTTAAAAGTGGGGGGTTTTTTAACTTTTTAAAAAGTTTTTCCATACTTTTGCATATTAATCTTTGAGAAATTGTGGAGACTAGAAGACGTGCCTGAAGACTGGAAAAGGGCTAAGTCACTCCCGTCCATAAGAAGGGTCCCAAGGAGGACCCAAGTAACTATAGACCCATTAGCCTCACGTCAATCCCTGGGAAGGTTATGGAGCGGATTCTCCTGGGGACCATCACAAGTAAACTAAAGCACATAATTGGGAAAAGCCAACATGGATTCATCAGGAGCAAATCATGCTTGACAAACCTAATTGCCTTTTATGACAAAGTAACCTGCCTGGTTGATGAAGGGCGAGCGTTGGATATAGTCTATCTGGACTTCTCCAAGGCTTTTAACATGGTCCCCCACAGCCTCCTCGAAAAACTGACTCATTATGAGCTAGAAAAATGGCCTGTGTGGTGGATGGGAACTGGCTGACAGGCCATACCCAGCCGGTGGTTGTAAATGGTTCATTCTCAAAATGGCAAACGGTCACAAGCTGGGTCCCACAGGGATCAGTATTGGGCCCAGTGGCGTTTAATATCTTCATAAGTGACTTGGATGCTGGAATTAAGAGCACCCTCATGAAATTTGCGGACGACAAAAATAAGTGGGGTGGTTGACAGTCCAGAGGGGAGAGCCACCCTCCAGGAAGATCTGGACAGGGTGGAGGAGTGGGCTAGTAGAAACTTAATGGAGTCCAATGAGGAGAAGTGTAGGGTCTTGCACCTGGGAATGCAGCTCAAACCAGGATCCATCTGGCTGGAGAGCAGCCCTGTGGAGAGGGACCTGGGGGTCTTGGTGGACAGCAGGCTCAACATGAGCAAGCAGTGCGCTGCAGCAGCAAAGAAGGCTGGCAGGATGCTGGGTTGCATTAAGAGAGGCATCATCAGCAGAGACAAAGTAATCATTCTCCCGCTTTACTTGGCACTGGTCAGACCACACCTCGAGTACTGTGTTCAGGTTTGGTCTCCGCTACACAAAAAAAGATGAGGACAAGCTGGAAAGGTCCAGAGAAGGGCCAAGAGGATGGTCAGGGGACTGGAAGTCCTGCGCTATGAAGAAAGGCTGAGAAAAATGGGTATATGTAGCCTTGAGAAGAGAAGGCTTAGGTGAGACCTTATTACAGTGTACCAGTACTTGAAGGGTGGCTACCAAGAGGAAGGAGTCTCCCTTTTTACAAGGAGTCACATGGAAAATACAAGGGGTAATGGCTGCAAGCCGCTCCTGGGGAAATTCTGATTGGAGTCTGGAGGACATTTTTTTACAAGAACAATTAAACATTGAAATAGTCTCCAAGGGGAAGTGGTGGATTCCCCTACATTAAGGTTTCAAGACTCATCTTGACAGTGTGCTGGCCTATCTCACTTAAACTACACTTAAGATTGAACTAGATGATCCTTGAGGTCCCTTCCAACCTGGCATTCCATGAATCTGTGAATATTTGGACTTCTGTCATTGCCTGTATCCTGTGTGCTTACACAGGTTGATGGTATCCTGAAACACTGTTGTAGCTTGACAGCTGTATGTGCATTTGCTGTAAACTTTAACCTAATGTCGCGGTCTGGGCGCGTGAGCGTTTGTACTGCCTCCCAAGGAGGAGAGGGGATCAAAGGTAAAATGAGGAAAGATAACTTCCCGTCAACTCGTAGGCACGTATAGAGATTGAGAGAGTGTCGCGCCCCACGTATTTCCACCCTCTGGCTCCCATTTCCCGGAAGACTTCCTGATGATCCAGGGGAGTCGTAGTTCTTTTTAGCTGACTTAAAAAGGCATTTCAACTAACGGGTCCGTTTACCACACCTACATACTGCAGGTCCTGCTGTGCTATATCTCAGAAAAACAGTAACTTCCTGAAATCTAGACCCATCGATTCAACTCTGACATGGAATGGTATTTCTGTGATTAAGGTTATACCATTCTTAAGGTATAAGCTAAAGGATGTACAACAAACAGGGCTAAATTTGCTACAGCTGCACACCACCACTACTAGTAAGACAAAAATTTTGTGGTCTGCTGAACTCCTGTGTAGATTTTTAGATAGTTATAGGTAAAAGCAGCTATGGATATGATATAGCCATATGAAGTAAAATTTAAGAGTTGCTGAATATTTTGTTCTAGTATTGAATATCCTTTTGAGAAGGAGAAAAGTCTGTATAACTCTATTTTGACTTTTGCTTTTGGTTGAAATCAACCCTTCTTCAAAGGTGACTAAAAGCCCATGCAAGTATGAAGCTCTGGTCACATGTACACTTCGTGGACGCTACAAGTTTTGCTTTTGAGAGTACCATTTTTGGGCAAATATCCATACAAAAAGTTGACTGAACTGTCAATGACTGTAAGAACTCACATGGATTAATCCCTTTGTCCAGTTTCACAGCTATGGATGAAGCAGAAGTCATATATACAGCCTGTAGCGGCTGCCTTGCTCCATTTAGCAAAGAGAAGTCATGATGCTGTTGCTAGGAAGGACAGGAGATGAAGAAATTACTGTCTTTCTCATGAAAATAATGTATTGCAGATCTGCTTGGGATAATAGAAAACAGGCATTTAGGTAATAGTACTGGTGTGTCCTAAGCTTTTACAGTGGAAAGTAATGCAAGTTTTTGTTTGGTCATCCACATATCCAGTATCCAGAAGAAAGTGTGGTATATTTGATTCTGCAGCTTCTTAAAATACACTGATGGGACATGGCTTGCTTTCTCGTAACCCAAACTCTGCACCCTTATTGCTTTCTTATTATTTGATTAGATTGATATAAAAAGATCAGGTTTCATTCTGTAAGAAATAAAATTATTTTCCTCAATGGAGGGAAAAGTGTTGGCTTTAAGAGTGGAAGAGCTACTAACACATGGTCTCTGGTTACTGCTCCATGGTGTGGGTTCCTAAGGGTGTTATTGCAGTGAGCTACTGTGTTCTCCAGTGATGCAGCCAGGAGTGTCCATGTCCACGCTCATGATGGACAGCAATGAGTTTTCAAGGGCTGTGGCAAAGGTTTCTTGGTGCCGTGCACTGAGTGTTGAAATGTGTGTGTATGTGTGTGAGAAAATTGTATTCTAACTACAAAAAGCAACGCTGCTCAACTCCTCCAAAATACAAGAGGAGCTGGGTTTCATGGGTTTTGTTAGAGAGGAAGCTGTGTTCCGTGTTCTTGAAGACAAAAATCACACCCCTAGTCCCATTCTCTTGTTAGTGGTCTTTATTTATCCAATAGTACCACTGGATGTGGTGAGCCAGACCAGATTTTATGCAGTGATTCTGTCCACAAATCTTTTCAGAGGATTTGAAAGTGATAGAAGCAATAATAGTTACTAGAGTACATCTGATTTTGAAAACATTTTGCTAGAATACTTGTCCTAATGCAGTGTTAATGTCTTCTCTGCTACTGGTGTTGCAGGGCATTTGTAATGCATGACCTGGCAAAAACAGAAGCTCAGTGCAGAAAACTGCTCACAAGAAAGGGCTTGTTGGCTAAATTTCCCATCAAGAAACTCCAAGGTGCCTTTGTAACGTAACCCTTTATTAATGATAGAAATTGAGTCAAAGGAAAGTATTGCAAGCCACCAAGGTTAACCAATATGCCACTTAAATATGACTGTAGTTTGTGTTATCTGTAACTAAAGAAGGTCATGGGATCTATCGTTTGCAGTGGGAGTCTGCAGTGCCAACAAATTAGCATCAATAGCTCTGGCTCGGCATACAGAGCAGGGCGATAACTACAGCCTCTGAAAACTTCTCAAGACAGCTGAAAATGGAGAGGAACAAGCTCCCTCAAGCTTGTGATCTTACTGTCACTTCTTACAACAGCCCTGCTCCTGTTGCCAGCCTTAATGTGCTTGAGAAACTGTCAGCTGAGCCTTAGAAAGCAAATGGCAGCGATGGCAATGCCAAGGCGACCAAGGGAACCTGGACCCAACATGAAGAGCTCGTCTTAGTGGAGCAGCCCTACGGCTGCTCACAGGGCAGACCCTTGCAGAGGCAGATCCTTGCTTTAAGGATGAGAAAGACAACAGGATAAGCCCAGAAGTAAAAGGACTTCTGAGAGGGTAGAAAAGAAAACTAATTTACTTTGAGAGCAATGAATGTAAGTGCTTTTGCCCTTTCCTAGCAAGACTGGCTAAGAAGGAGAAAAAAAGGGAGAAAGCATTCTCCTTCTTCTTCCCCTCCCCCTTGCAAAATCCTACATGCCCTTTTGGCAGAGATCCATCATTCACTTAATGTGTCCTGCTGAAATCAATTCATGTGTCAGGATTTGGAAAGCTAGAATAAAATCTGTTTGCTGATCCCATCCACAGATCACTCAAGAGGATTCATAAAGGTTAGCAAACCCACATTCAATTTGCTCTGTAATGTAATGCATTAGAAAATGACAGATTCCAACAGGGAGGAGAAAAAGTCTGATTATAGAAACCTGTTCGTCAAAGTCCACAAGCACCTTGAAGCATATGCAATTGCACGAAAGGGGATTTGTCTCCTTCAGCAACTGAAAAAACGTGCGCTACTGAGTACGAAGATTGGGGCTTTAAAAGCGCTTCACCCATGGGTAGCTCAGTGGGGTGCATGGATCACAGCCCAGGGCCTGCAGTGGAGCTGGAGTGGGATGGAGAAGGTGAGATGGAGCACACATCAGCACCAAGTAGTGATTCCTTTGGCCACCAGGCCAGGCTGGTGCCCTTAGCCAAAGCCAGCTCTGCTGTCTGCAGGGTTTGGGAGTTACCCTGCCTCCAGATTTCTTCTAGGGCTTTTGGGGAGGGACTATGCCATTAGATAGCCCCAGCAGGGCAGGTGAGGTGGTGTCTCCTTCAGCTGCTTGTCTTCACAGACCTTAAGCAGCCTATGAAACAACTCCTGTTTTAGGATTTCCTGGTGTTTGTCTGCACTGACATGTTCTACTAACCCAGTGTAAAACTAAGAGGCAAAGATTCGGTCCAAGTGTCTATAACTGTCTGCTAACAAGAGCTTCTCAGGATACAGGCATGAGTTGACCTGACACAGCATGCTACTTTGTCTGCTGATGTGTAGAGAGGGTTTGCTTTATACTGTTACAACAGAAACAAGTAGGACCTTGTTTTTTGAAATTATTATTAATTAAAATGCAATTAAATGCATTAAATAGAAAGCAACTTTCTCTAATCTCACATTTGAATAAAAGGGATTGCCGTAAATGTTAGTCAGCAGAGTGCTCAGGAATGTGCAACCTCGACTAGCAACATCCTTCTTGTTTTCCTGGGTTCACACAGTTGCATCTTCATACAGAATATTAGTTCAGGAGAGTAGAATTATATTTATTCTAGCTGAAGATTGCGCCAACTGCATTAACTGACTGATGGACTGATGAGCTATTTTATAGCCTCGCTGTACATAGTTCCTCTGGTAAATAGCGTGGGGCATGATGTCACACTTGCTGAAAGCAATTTGTTGAGTTGTAAATATCACTGATCAATTCCCATGACTGAATCCTGTGACCTTGGGTGTAATCCATGACAGTGCTGACTTTAATGTATTTTCTAGCCTTAACAGAAGTACTTTTAGCTGCCCTTTCCCATTAACTTCCCATCTCACTAATAAAGTACCAAGAGAATTATATTCACCACTTCTGCCAATTTTAGCCGGAAACAATTCTGACTAAAGAATATTAAATGTTGCTCATTGACAAATTTGATCTGTTGGCCATTGCTTGGACCTTCAGCCACCTCCTCAGCCTTTTGCTACAGCCAGACATACTCTGCAGCCCAGGGTTACTTGACCACAGCTTCAAACTTAAATTTAAGGGGCTATGTCTCTGTGAGAGATTCTGTTGTGAGACTTCAGCTTGAAAACTCCCTCCTTTGAGTCTAGAGTCTCTTTCCTGCATGTCCTCCCCTCCATCAAACTTGCATGCAAGCAGTTTTGAAAATCATTTGTACTTGTTTTCACTTGATCATCTCCTAAAGCAGGAAAAATACTTTACAGAGAGATTTTTTTTTTAAGAGCAATTTTCAGGAGAATGGTTGAGGATGAGACACAAGAACTATCTGACAGGAAGGATATTTGCACTAAGAGGTTTTTTTTTTCTAACATCTGAGATAATTCCAGTGATGCAGACCCACATCCTATTAACTGAATTGCCTTCACACTGTAGATCACAGGTCAAAAGTCTGTGCAGACACCTGGCCAGGTTTGTCTGGCTGGAGGCTGCTGAGCTCTGACACTACTACAGTGCCACATACATGCACCCTCTTTCTGAAGTAAGGATGAGAGCTCAGGAGCAGAACATGACCTGCCAGCATCTTTCTTGCTGTCTTTCTGTAATGACATGAGAAATCTCTGTGTATATGGTTCTTCTTCTAGACTTGTGACAGCAACATGGGCATAGCCAGTAGCAGATGCAGCCTTGTGGGACTCTACATCTCTAGTCCCCATGGAGATTTCAGAGTTCTCAGTTCTGGCTACAGCAAAAATCGTCATTACTTCACAACATTTTGGTGAGGACTTGATGTGGCAAAATTCTTTTATCTTCCCCTGTACTGCTGCACTACCTTCAGCATCTTCAAGCCTTCCAGCCATTTAATTTCATGTCTTGGCACTTCACATTTCAGCAGATTTAACGTGATGGGCAAATCTGCAGCTATGAGGCTTGCTGTGCTGAGTGACGTGGGTGTGTGAGTGGCAAGAAACTGCAAGCAAAGGATAACAAAGTTGTTGGAAAGTTTGCTCCCTAGATTCTGAACTTCAGATAAATAGTACATGCTGGCTGTAATTTAAATTCAATCAATATTCAGTTAAAAAATAAATAGAAAGTTTTTTAGATCAGTGATGTAAGGGAATGTTGGTTCAAGGAAGTAATTACATATTATGTAGAAAAAGTCAATTTAAGTTCTCAATAATTTACTTAAGTGATTTACTTGACTGATGTGTTGTCTTGACCCAATAGGGCAGAGTAACAGACACTAAGTTATGGCATAGTTCCAGCAAAAAACAGCCGTTGCTACTGTCCAACATAAATCATTAGCTACTGTCTTGTTCCAGGTGTACACAGGTGCTATTTATAAAAAGAAAAAAGTTATAAATTTTATGTTTGTAAACATAACTCTGTCAAAATTAATCCTGTTTCTGGCAGATGAAGATGTTATCCATACCTCTTGGTAAGGCAAGATAAATTTTCAGGAAATAAAATTCCTAGTATATAATTTGCTTAAATCGGCAGTCCATAGGGCAGGAGAGGTCTGTGCTTCCTTTAACTGGATAGCAGTGAAAGAAGCTTCACTCTTTGCCAGTACTTCACCTACGGATGGGGGACAGCTCTTGGTGGGGGCTGGTGGTGGCTGAGCGAGCGTGGTACCCACGGGAGCTGAGCCTTTTCACTCCAGCCCTGGGCCATCACCAGATACTAGTGGCTTTTTAAGGACGTTCTTTCGACTTTTCCCAGATTACATACTGTGCACATGGAAGACAGATATTTCAATATGTAGCCATGACAGCGATGCTAGCAAACACTGTTTACTGTACCTGTGATACACAGAGTCCTTTTAAAAATTACCTTTTGTGCTGTCCTCCTTCTTTAAAGTTGAGAGTGAACTTTAGCCTCTGAAAAAGTGAATCTCTGTTGCACTGAGGAGGTGTGCTGATCTGCTGAGCTGAGTCTTGAACTGCATTAAGTCTAAAAGAACAGCACCGACTCTCATAAACTCCTTCCAGATATACGTGAGAACAACTGAAATCTGAATTTAATCTACCGCTCAGTTACACAGGAATGTCCGCTGATATTCCTGGGTAAAGCTGGCAGGTATGATCCAACACGTTAAAAAGTTTCAAGCTACCTATTAGTCACCTATTACACGCCTATTTCCCTGTTTTATGCTGACTTATACTGGCAGAGCTGGAGGTGTCTGCTCTTGTACCTTCCCTGGGCAACTGGGACAGGCAGCGCTCAGAGAAGTGGGCTTGGATGTGAACATCACATATGGATTCCAGCTGCTATCAGTTTTGGAACACAGTTTTCCACTGGTACTTCTGAAGCTCTGATTATACTATGAACTAAACAAAAAAAGCCAAAAATGCCCAAAAAAACCCCAAACCAATTGCCAGTTGTACTCCCTTGAAAATTAACATTGCATTGGAATATAATTCCACTAGTGCTAATTCAGCATTAGTACTAGTATTCATGATCTCCCTTTAATTCACATGAACTGAAAATCAGCAGCTCTACAAAGAATCTCTGGAAGAAGGAGAAAGCTCAGGACCATGGACAAAAATCAGACATAATGGTAGCTGGACAGGATGGTGGTGAGCAGCAAAATATAGATGCATTCTTCATTTAAAAATATGGTTTTGTAATCATAACGTGAAAATGTCTATCAAAACTAATCAAAGTGGGGCCACACACAACCCAGTAAGCCCCTTTGGGGCAGATACTATAACAAACGTATAGAATGGAGCAAAAATGGCTACTGACGATTTTCCACATGTATTCCTCCACTAGTCAGTAGCTTAACATTTCTTGAGCTTGGTTATGTATAAGATTAACATTTGGGACCTATTTACTGTGACAGAAAAACAATACACCTATGATCTATTGTGGGCTGGTTTTAGATTTCGAACTTCAATGGTAAATGCAGTTGATAAAGTTGCAGTTAAATTAACATGGTAGCCCTGAAATAGTAGTAGGATGCTGTGTTTTATAGAAAAGAATAGGTGTTGAAATTAGTTCTCAAAGAATTAACCTGAACTTCAGTCCTTTCAGGCCTTCAGTCTTTTTATAAAACCTATAAATACCACAGACAGGGTTTATGTCATTAGTCTCTTAATGTTATAAACATCTAATTAAGTTAAATTTGAAGTACCACACATAGTAAAATCAATCTGATCTCACTGGGGAGACAAAGGGCAGAAAATTGTTTGAGTCATTTGGAAAACAAATTAAGAATTATATTCACTTAACTTCGAGGTGTATGAAAAATTATGACCAAGACAGATAGACCTCTTCTGTTCGGAAAGAAGGCAGGGACTGGGAGCAGGGGAAACCTCTCTGTGTCTTAGATGCCATCCAACGTGTATTAACACCATCAGCAGCAGCATGCAGCCTGGCATGAATCATTTGGGAGATGACAAGCAGCCCTTTCCTAGAACTTGGAGGAATTTCACTCTAAACATTGCAACTCAGATGCCTCTTCCACCAAAATGCCTTCTCCACTTGAGCAGCTGGAGATTTCAGTGCTTTAGACCCTATGTCTTCACCATGCCACCCCCAGTTAACTTCCCAGGGGACCTGCTCCCAGCATTGCTCTTGTTCCCCCAGGCATGGTGTGCCCTGTTTGGCTCTCAGATGCGATGCTGTGCTCTTTGGCGGGAGGACAAAGCTGTTCCTCCTACAAATGCTTTCCTATAATTGGCTTTCTAAGGAATATGCTGGAATGTGAGGTTCTCTCACTTCCTACTGAAGTAGGAGCAAGGAACTTAACCAGCAGCCAAATAGGTTTTCTAGCGTGGTTTCAGAGCACCTAATGTCTCCTCAAACTGCTAAGTGGGAAGAAAAGAAACAAATAAAAATAAATAAAACCCTATTAGCAAAGGATTACTGTGTAAAAATCTAAGACAATGAACAGGAAAAGTGAAGGGGCAACGGACATGTTAAAATGCTGCAGACAACAAGCTGCTCAGGGGAAAGTGTATCTGTTCGTTCGTTCTTTTTAAAACACGTTATTTATTTTCTCTATTCTTCAGTCTTAATGTCCCACTAATGAATTCCAGGGGAATTTTTGAATCATGGTGATATCATGGGTTAAACCCCTTCTCTACTTTTTGAATGTAAATTCTTTTTGACATTCTTACTCATTGCGGAGCACTGACTTCTTTCCTACAACAAAACCAAATGCTATTTGGTTTTGCATAGCTAACATTTTGCTAATGGGTAGCCAAGATTCTCTCAGCAGCTCAACAACATTTTCTAAAGCACACTGGCGTTGTTGTAGCAACTGGTGGCTGATCTGTGAATAAAGCAGATGTCATTGTGGCAGGATAAAGGGAGAATAATCTATCACCCGGCCACTACCACTCCTGCCCAAACAAGTCATCAAAATGACAACTTTGGTGTGTAGCCATTAATTAAAATCTGCGTATCACCTTATCTCATCTTGTTATTACATAAACCAATGTTAAGTTATAAAGGCTAAGAATTTCTCAGGCCCTCACCGTTGTCTTTCTCAGGGAGGAAGCCCAGCTAGTATGTACTGAGGCCCTGACGGTTTGCCAGCTTCCTTTTAGGCTTTGATTGATTTTGCACATTCATCCAAGCTGGTCTGGCCTAAATAAACACAACATATATTCTGTGAAGTTTTTTTTCTTTACTGTTCAATCTGAATTCATCTCATGTAGCTTGCAACTAAAGATGCTGAAGTGTCAAAATATTCTAACTGGTACCCAAACTGAGTACAAAAGAAGAGATAGAAACAGATAAATTGCCTTTCCAACTTCTCAGACAGGCTTTAATCCATTTATTAAGTTTTCAGTTTCTATTCTGACTCTCACAATTAGTACTTAGTTGGTACAACTCATTGACCTGAGTGAGTCACTGCACATACCCATTTTCGTGGCAGAAAATTACTTGTGGTTTAGCACTGTCCTATTAAATGCTTTCCATTAGGGTATTTGCTAACTTTTTTATGTGCTTGCAGCAAAGAAGTATCACAGGAATTTGTTGGTGCTTTATAGAGACCCTCAAACTTCACACTGAGGCTTGCCAGAGGCTGTTTATTCTCTCTGTGGAACCACATCTCACTCTCTGCCACCTCCTTTGCCTCACATCTTTGTAAATCATTTGACTTAAGGAGACAAAACATAAGGTTCCTATAATTTCCCTAGTCCATTACTTAAACTTTATGTGGAGGCTGTATTAATTACTGCATGCTTGGCATTTAATGAGGTTGAGATGAAGGAGTCTCCTCACTTCAGCTACACAGAACACGCAGTGAAACTTCTACATACCTTTCCAAAACACTAAAATCTGGATATGTATTTTGTAAAAGAAGGCAACTCCGTCACTGATCAAGTTCCTTAAAAAGGGATGGCAAAAGCTGAGAAATCTGGGCCATAGTCCTAATTCTTTCACAGACTTCCTTTGTGCCCACTGGCCAACCCTCATATGCTTTGTGTCTCCTGATTTCCCGTCTCTTTGCAGGGATAATAGTGGCTGACTGAGGCCAGGCTCTGTGCAGAACATTTGTACAGCTTGACACCAGAACATTGTGGAAGGCCAAATGGAATTACCGTGATTTTTTTCTTTTTAAATAATATATGAAAAAACTTTTTTTGGTGATAAATTATCTATCCTCCAGTCCTGTGTGATGGCATTATGGTCTAACTCTACTACCTGTACCCTATCTTCTCTGTCCTTCCTCGTTAAAATGGTGTCAGGCATTTAATATCTTCTGTAGTTTAAAACAATTCAGATCAAATTTAAAACATTTCATTAATAAACTATATGTGGACAGATGGGATGCCCATAGTGCATATTTTCATGGGTCCACATGCAAAAGAAAAGTTGCTAGGAAAGCAATTAAGGGCAAGAAACAGCTCACAAAAGAGATTTCTTGCTGATTCATTGAAACAGATGCTTGGCTTTGGCTTGAGCCCAATGAAATTGAACTATGAGCTGTGTAATAACTGGGCAGCTTTGGCTAAAATCTGTCCATTTGGCCCTGTGTTCCTTGGTAGACTCAGTAGTGTGCCTTCCATGTGTTGAGTTTTGCAGGGATTTTCCTCCTCATGTTTTTTCCTCTGTTTTCCAAAGCATTTCTAGGCTGCACCCGGTCTATAATAGCCATTAGTTTCTTTATCTTTCAGGTTTTTTTATCCGTCTCCTAGTTAGACTAGTTCTTGTCTAATGAACTGCTTTTCTCTGACTATACTAAAAAACAGTCTAATGGAGTTTGGTAAAAACTGCTTTTCTTTGAGATACTGTTGCGATCACTTGGAGAATCTCTATGCTCCACGGCTGAGGATCAGTCCAAGTATGTGATAGTAAAACGTAACCCTCGGGACAATACCAGAAACAAATGGATTTTGATTTAATTTCTTTTATAAGCTCTATGGGAGTGAAAAATAACTTTGAGGGTTTTTTTTGTCATCAAATTGTAACAATATTGTGGTGTTTATGGCCTCTTATTGTGTAAATAATAAAAGGATTTCAGGATAAAAGGAGAAATGACAAAAAGGGTCCAGGAGGGAATCTGACAAACTGATTTGAAAAATATTAATAGTTAAAGCAGTGTTTGCTGACATCATGTGAGTGAAGCAAACTCGATAGCATTTAGAGAACAGGAAAAATTAGTAGCTGAAAGAGAATCGTGAAAAAAGAGTAAATGTGATTAACCAGTAATATTAAGCACTATCTGTGGTACAGTTTATGTGAAGTCCCATTTAAATCGATGAGTCAGCCTGATGAAGAACAAAACTCATCCCTGTCTCAGGTTTTTGTTACCATTTCTTATGCAAGTGTAGCTGATTAGAGAACACATCTTCTGGTCCACTCTCTTTAACATTTTTTTAAAAACATCATCTTTCTCTATAATATTGGAAAGGCGAGTTAAGAGGACAAGGTGTATTAGATGACTGAAGTAATTCCATATTTCTTGTATGTGCCTGAAAAATTAAAGGTACACTCGTGTTGAGTGTCTTCCTCCTCTATTGTGCCATAGCCCCACATAGGAACCCAAAATCAAGATGCACAAGCCATCAGCGACTTGGAGAGCTTACAAACACCATATAGAGAGTTCCAAGTGCTTGGAAATAATAAAAATAACAAGCACACACATGCTGCAGGCAGGCATGCTGCTGAAAATGGGAAAGCAAAGTACTGCAGTAACAGAAATTTGTGCATAATATGTTGTTCCTGAGAAAAACTTCTATGTGTTCTTGTAAATTAATCGTGCACAGGGTTTTCTACACTGGTAGTATTGGGTTTGTGACATACTGCTAGTGAATTGTTTCTATCAGCAACCACAAAATCAGCTGTGGATTTGTGTGACAGATAAAACATGTATTTTCAGGGTGTAGGGAAAAGATGCAAGCTAGCATAAGAAAAAAAATTGAGCGTTAATTTTTCTGGGCTTAGAGAGTTTGGCTGTGTGTTAATAATCGTAGATCAGTGGTGTGATTTTGATACCATCCTCTTTACCTCATTTTTCGTTTTTTTTTTGTGCATGCACAATCCTGGAAACATTTCTCTAGGTTACTTATAGTCTTATCTTCTCCCAGAGATATCAAACTTCTTTACAAAGCAGGTATCTTTCCTAACAGGAGCATGATGCAGTGACTTTGCCAACAAAAATACAAGATCAAGGTGATCTTGTATAGAAATCTGAAAGCAGTAAATACATTGTGCCACACTGAGAAGTGAGATTTCTCCGCTACTTGTCTCTGACCTCCCAATTACAAATTACATTATATGTGCTATTGATTTATCTATGAATATGTAATAACAACAAAATGGAAAAGTCAGTAATTTCAAAAAACTCCAAAGCATCAGAAGAATGGGTTTTGCATTAGGTCTTAAGCATTTTAAGCCTTTAGGGTTTTACAGCATTACCTCTGGACAAGAGAAGCACAAAATTTTGGTGTCCTTCTTCAAACATCTGGAGTCCTTTAGATCCAAGCACCTGCCTTCATCATTTTGACTTAATCATATGTTATTGTTTTTTTCCAGAAGAAGGATTCCTCTAATTTTTGTTCAAGATTAAAATGCCCACCTTTGAGGAATTAATGGTAGGATTTTGACCAGAAGAACATGAATTCTGTTAACAAATTAGGTGACTTGCCATGGTGACAACTGTCCAAAATAACCATGCATTTAGGGAGAACGTTTTGGAATTGAGATGTGATTCATCATCTGTTCTGCTGTGATAAAATTGATGTAGATTCAATTCTGGACAGTTTTGAAGCATTCAAGCCTGGCTCAGACTGTACCGCTGTTGGCTGACAGAAGCAGTATCTGCCAGCTGGGGACAGCTGTGTCTAGACATGTCAGTCACCAAGTCTATACTTTAGTCCTTCTACCAACACCAGAGTTGGAGAGCTTCTTGGTCAGTTGACTTCTTGGTGTTACAGGCTGGGGGCAGGAGGCTGCATTATTTCATACACTCATTTTGGATGTTCACAGACCATATTTCCTGATATCTATTTCAATGATAATGTAAAAATGTTGTCAAAAATACTTATGCTGAACCTTAACTTGAATACGTGCACCCAGAGTGCAGTCTGTGATGTTTCTGTTTTCAACAAATGGATATTTAAATGTGGTCAGTTAGACAGAGTTTTGTAATCCACAGGCTAGTTCATCAAGAGCTGTGTGTAATATGGTGCATGTCCATTATTTTCCTCTTCTAAGTAACTATGGACCCTTAACAATAATTTTGCCAAATGGGCCACTTAAGTGTACATTTTAAGGTTGTTTTCAGTTTATTATCACTTTTGAAAGACATATCTCCACTAAGGTTGTGCATACATGGCAAAGAAAACTTAATATTTAACTGATTATGTTTTGTGTAGGTACTTTGAGTATTCAGGCTAATTGTATTCACGTTAGTTTTCCTTTTAAAAAGGCTAAAATCCTTGAAAGTCGCTTAGGGATTCCGAGGCAGAACTGCTTCATTTCCATGAATCAGGGCTTCACTATCACATGAGGCAGTGAGATTTCATAAATAATAGCTTCCCAACTTGTAATTATTCTTGCTCTCTCTCGCTTCCTACTCCTTTTATTCTTCCTGCTTCTTGAATGCATGTTTTCTTTAAAAGCCTCAGCTAGGTTATTAACGTGGACAACAATCCAGTGCTTCCCCTGGTTCGTAGAGATGAAAAGATGTATTTTCTTTTGAGAGCTTTCTTGTTCTGCAGTTGTGTGCATTTCACTCCCATTGTGTGGTTCTCCACCAACTAAAACAGAGCTCTTCTATCCCTGAGGACAAAGAACAAACTGTTGACAGGGGGAGGAATATCTACAAAATAGTAAATCTTTCTCCTTCTCCTGTTTATCCTTTATGCCATGCAAGCCCATTTAGTGATGACCAATTAACTCCAGACTCATGGCAGATTCCGATGGGTCAGATTTCTCCTATCTGAGATGACACAGCCAAATTTTCAAATACTTTCTAGTTGAAAGCAGCATTTGGTTTTCCTTGCTCTTTAATTCATAGTCCCCAAACTGTTGTTTCATTTATCAAACAAATCAATGTTTTCGCTGATCATCATCGATATTGTAAAACACAGGCAAAATGTGTACCAGATTCACTTCATTGTGCATCCGGTTCTTGATTATTGTGCACAGAACTGTTTAAAGATATTTGTCCTTTGGTAATTAATCTGTTCCTGTATATTGCACACCACTGCCTACTGAAATATCCAGGAAGCAGGAGTTTTACAGATCGCTTCTCTATGATTAAAAACATGCTGCAAAAACAATTATTTGTGAAGTAACTCAGTGAAGAAAACACACTTTTGACTATGATGTGTTATCCACTAAGTAAAAAAACAGTACAAACGGGGAAGGGGAGAGGTCCCAATGTTAAATGTTAGATCTGAATCCTTTAACCATTATATAATGCTCTAATTAACATCCATACTGTATGTACTTCATTGAATTTTATGCCTCAGCAATTCTTGATGTGTGGAATTTAGTAGAACTACAAGCAGTGACACCATTAACCCCCCCAAAAATTGCATTTATATTGCTTTATATTGACAAGTCATAGGTTTGAAACTAGGATGGGGGGTTGTTTCCTTCACTCATGCCCCTCTTAGCCTCATTAAAGGTGTGAGATCCTGTAGTCTCGAAGCAGGGAAGAATCTACTCTGTCCTAGACAGAACATGCAATTTCATCACTAGTGCTGGGACATGTTTCTTACCCAATGAAAACCAACAGTTAGATTATTTTTTTTATCAGTCACAAATGGGTCAAGCCGGAGGAAAAGAATGATTCTGAAATCTGACAAATATTTACCACTCAAATATCTGAAGAAATAACATAAAGAGAATGCAAAATGGCTTATCTGGGCTCTGAAAAATGAGTGAGTAGTCTTTAAACTTGCCTAGATGCTTTCTGGATTTTTGAGCTCTGGCCTTTTGGGGGAAAGAATAATGTAAATGCCAAAAAGAGTTGGACAAAAAGTAAGCTTTGTATCTTATCTATGAGAATCAGACGATGTGTGTCATGCTAGTTTTTACAGTCATAGTCTACAGTCTTCCACTGATTAAAATCAAATTTGACAGTAACACAATATAGAGGTTTAACTGACAGCACACACAGCACATTTGCTAGTCATAACACCACAGTTTAATGACTGACGCATGTGGGAAGCTAATTCGGATATTTTTTTTCTTGAATGGGATAAATGAGCATCCAGTTAATACCAATCATGAATTCAAGCCATGTGACAAAATTGATGTTACATACCCTGTTCTTGTTTTGCATATTCTGCAAATTGAGCTGCAGGAAAAGACCTAGTTTGTACACACATCCGGAGAGAAAGTTCATTCTGCTTTCTGACACATCCATCAATTGCAGATGAATGTATCCAGCTTGCTGCTGTTGTGTCCACAAACTAATTACCCTTCCTCTGTTAAATAGCCTAAGAATTACAAATTGTATGCCTGTTTTGAGAAAAAGTACAGGTTGAACAAGCAGATGTAGTATAAATAAAATATTTATATAAAAATAGTCTCTTACAAAATATACTCTTTTATCCTATGGTTGATTTTTCCAAAAGATGGAAGTTTGTCTGGATTTTCTTATTTTTAGACATATTCCAAACAGGATTTTATTAATGTTTCTTTCTTTAATTCAAAACAAAACCAAACAAACCTGGTAAAGATTTGTAACCCCTACCACTTGACTTTTGTTCCAGACAACTAGCAGCAAACAGGAGAAAACAAACAAACAGACAAAACAAATAAAAACACCCCAGAAACGTGTTTGTGTATGTACATATATATAAAGATGCCAGCTTCTTAAACATCTAGTACTGTAGAACATATCCTGCAAGTCCAAGTAATAGAAATATCCTAGTTAATATATACAGCTCTAGTTTTTCCTTGCTGTTTCTGCAAAATTATTCCACAAAGAAAGCCAGCTAGCTACTTTAATTGCAGAATAGGTCCAAAAATGTTGGTAGAGTTCTTTTTAATTAAATAAATTAATATTAGTTTTATCTGAATAAATTGTTAAATATTGCTATTATTATGCCCAAGTGTCCCAAATCCCAGTGCTAAAATCTGCAGCTCACACACATACACTAAAAAGGCAGATAAAGCAGAGTCTACAGAAAACTTCAACAGTTCTACTCGCTGTAGCAAATAGTATGAAGTGGAAAGATAGGCAAGACCAGCAGAAGCTTTTCGCAAGTGTAAAAGCCTAAATCTGTGTCATCCACACGCTCACGTAGGCAACTCACAATGGGGCACTGTCCATCCCATCCTGTGCAAAGCCCTTTTTTGAGGATTTCTTCCCTACCCCTCCCTTCTCCTTATACACTGAAGTTTTTTACCATCTTTGTTCCAAACCAAGAGTTAGTTGCCACGCTCAGATATTTTTTTCTGACCAGTGTCTCCTCAGAGGGCAGTTGATGCTTCTTGCTCTAGTGGTGCAGATTAACTGAGATGATCTTTTTCTCTCTGTTTTGTGTGTCGGGTGGGGTTTGTTTGTGTTTCTTGGCTGACTTTCCCAAGTCTGAAATGTGCATCCACACAAGCAATGAAACATGAGAAGAAAAGAGAGGGCTTCATTCATCAGCATTTCTTGTGGGAGAGCAGGTCTTTCCTACAGTCTTGCGCAGGTATGTTGAGTGCATGTGCAAATGTATTCATGGACCAGGACGTGTCCACCTGTCCAGCCACATTCTCACTTACAGGTATATACTTCTGTTCTTTCGCTGCATGTGTTGCATTTAACATAGCAGCACCAATGAAATTTGCAGTTGCACTGCCACACTCTTGAGTACTGGTGGGTATTGTAACCTCGACCACAGCACATCAGGTCGCAGCTGTTGGACTGCTGGGCTGTCTTGTTGCACATCCTTCCCTGTGTTCCCACGCTGCCAGTGACAGGGTCTTCTTCACAATAATTGGGAGATTTTTCTATGTATACTAAGTCTGTATCCATGGGTTTGCGGTAGGAAAGCGGCTTCTTTATTTTGAGGAAGGTTGGACGCTTGTTACGACTTGCTCTTACTGGTTCGACTTGAACAGCCTCGTTGTATTTGTCCTTAAGGATGTAGCCCAGCTCCCGGAATTTAGGCAGAGTTGTCCAGCATGTTTTAGTGGTACAGGATCCTGAGACCCCATGGCACTTGCACTCTAACTTCATATTTTCTTCCAGAATCTGTATTTGGAAGAACAAAGAATGATTCATTAATACAAGCTAGAGCCTTAAAAACCCCAGGGTTATTTGATGCCTGTTGAATGACAGTAACAGATGAGTTCGCTCTCCAGCATGAGCTGCCACCAGGGACAGGCCATGTTCCCACCTAAGCTGTGGGTTTTGTTTCGTTGGTGATGCTGTTGTCCCAGGTAGCAAATGCTCATTGGTGTTAATTGAGTTCTGCCTGTAAAGATGTTTTCCCATTTGCACTTTGAGATAAGCAGGGAAAATAACTTGGCCTAATTTCACATGGACCAAAGATAAAATGGGACCTCCTTAGCTACAGCTTTTTTTCAGTTTCATTTGCAATACTATTGTAGAGTTCTTCAGACTTGTCTGTTGTTGCCATTTTGGGCATATGGCGGTGAAATCAGGAACTGGCAGAAAACCACATCTTTAGATGAAATGCCACATGCAGAATGCTTTGAAAATTCAACAATAGGCACTAGAACTTGATTTTTGTGAACAGAGGATCAAAAATAAACTGCATTTCACTTCTTGCACCTGAAAATTACGTAAGCTGGTCCAAGGTATGAGCAAGCGGATAAACTCTAGCAGTGCATATCCTCCTGTTAGTATCACATTAAGCAACAGTGTAGAACAGATGATCATTTATTCATATTGGCATAATCTGTTCTAAATGTTGCAAGTTAATACTCCAGTTTGGAAACCTAAGTATTATTTTCATACACCATAGTCAAGTTCCTTGCACTTTCTGGAGGGTCTGAAGTATTTTGCCTCCTCTCACATGGATAATGGAGCATACAAAGTTCCTCAGCTACTTTGCAAGAAAATGAGGTCTGTCTTAGAGCATAAAGGGTAGGGTAAAGATCAGGAACTAGTTTCATGTTTTGTCATCAATTCTTGTTAAAAAAATTCTACCGCCTTAATACTGTAAAAGCATCTCCAATACCTCAACATCATGGCTTGCTCCACCTTGTCTCAAGTTCTCGTCTTTGTAGGGGTCTCTCACTCCTGAGTTGCACTACTTGCCTTCTGAAGATAAGCTTCACCTTCTCTTCAACCTTCACATCCCTTAAAACTTTGTCCTTGTATCTTCTCCATCCTGCCGTTTGTTTACCAGCCCCTTCTTTACTATGCAAAACCGGAGACCAGCTTAGTCCCTGCTTTTTGTCTTGAGCCCTATAACTGACCTCACTTAGCAGCTACATAGGGTTAATGCTAGAAAACATACCTAATTCCAGCAATTAATTTCCCACTGGTCTTTACTTGGAAGACACCGTAATAATTTTGATTGTTCTGCCTAACCTGGCAGATACCAGCAGTGGAAAGCCCAGCCAGAGGTGATTATCAAGGTTCAGGGAGTGGCCACATAATTTTTCCTCTGAGAAACCCCAGCTGATCCATGCAGCTCCAAACCTGGGCAGCCTAGAAGGCTGGAAGGAGGTCAGTGATAGGGAAATTTGAATTAACCCTTTTCTATAACACACCTCCCCTTTGGTTTTGGATGTTTGGAAAACTTCCGGTGCAGACACCATGCCCAGCTGCTGCTGAAAATGGCAGCCATTGAAGAAGCTAAGTCCAGCTCAAAGGCTAGACATGAGTGGTAGGACTTCAGGTCTAAAATCTCAGCATAAACATGGTGGTAAGGAAAGAAGAAGCACGTCTACAGCTGTGCAGCCAGAAGATCATAACTCATGCACTAACACTGACAAACATAGCTCCATCCTGTTCTGGGCAACCTTAAAACAGGTAATTTAGACTGCACATAGTAGCTTCTCATACCTTTTGGTTTTGAGGCTGTTCTCGTGTCACCTAGGCACAGTAATTTCTAACCTTGGGATAGCCTGCAGCTTCTTTGCTCATTGCTCTTCCCCCACCCCTTTTCAATTTCAAAGGTATTAAAATAGCTTTATTTTTATTTTAGTCTGTGAGCAAAGTGTCATCACGTGTGGTCTGAAGACAGGATTAAAACTCCTAAAAAGTATAAGTCCAAGATTTTGACAGATGTGAACTTAGCATATACAAGGTCACATTTGTGCCACTGCTTTTAAATGAGTTTTTCATGCACACTATCTAATGACTGCCCTAAAACTCAGATGCAAGCAACTTTTATATCCAGATCTACATCTTAACTTGCAGTTCTGCTCCAGCTTTGGCTTACATTCTGCATTATCTTGTTATCTTGAGTTTCTCTCTCAGCCACTGCATACTTCTTTTATTGCTCATTCATTCATAAGGTAGTATACTTAGAAGATAGATGAGGAGATGGCAAAGGAGTTATAGCACAGAAACCAGAAAAATAACATAAATACTTTTAGCCTCATTTGTACCTTTTTAAAAATGCTCATTTTAAAAAAAAAAATGAAACCAGCAAGGGATAAATTTCTCAGCCCTAATTCAATCACTGCTCTTGTTCAAGTGGCTGGCCTTTATATCCTGGTATGATGTCCAAACTTGCAACGAAATATTTCTAACTTGCCTACTATCAGGATACGCCAAATTGACTTGAAACATTAATACAAAATACATCATATGTCATCTATGCAGGTAGGGCTTTTTTTCCTGAAGTGTAGTTAAATAGCCTGAATTGCTTTTTGGTTTGTTTCGTTAACATCCCACTTGCAGCCAGCAATCTCTGAGAGAATGAGTGGTTCCACTGGAAAGAGCTGAGCAAGCGGCTGGAGCAGCTCAGCAACCGGGTGGCCTCGTGTCACGTGTTGGTCTTCTGCTCTGTGTGACATGATGCCAACTAGAATGAGCTTCCACTTTTCTGGGCTCAGCTATGGCTGGGCACAAACAGGATCAAAAGGTCTGGGCTTGTCTGAACATGAGACGTCTGAGCAATATTAGTTGAGCCCAAGTGCTAGAAGCCCTTCTTAGATGACCAAAAGTGCTTGGAGAAGGACAGGTGCAGGCAGAGGGATGAGGAAGAGTTTTGTCTTTTAATGCTGTGTATTATTCTGTTCTTGTTGTTGTCGTTTGTAGATAGCACTTCCTAAGCTTTACTGTCTAACCCTCCCTTTTCTCTATGCACTTGTCGGGGGTGCATTTCCAGTACACTGTGCTAAAATTGCTCCAACATATCTGCCCGATTTGGATCCACTGTACTCTGCAATTGAACTTTCCCTTCCAGTTCTGCCTTTCCCAACCCAGCCTCTCTACCTTTCACTCACAAACCCCTTTGTTGGTGCTGTTCCTGTATATAGATCCTTCTCACTGGTGCTGTCTTTCAATGCAGTGTTTTGCAGATTCAGCCAGAGATGAATTGACTCTATAGCCTTTAGAAAATAGGCCACATGTAACTTGAACCATCTACCCTCAGCACAAGCGAAAGCCTGCAATGGTGATTTGATAGTTTTATTGTACTGTGATATCAGGTGCTTGGACTACTTGTTTTGCATTAAAATATGTGGACAGTGGTATTTTAATACCACTACATTATTTTAGTAGCCTCTGATAAATCAATACCTTTATAAAGTTAAGACAAGAGTTGAAAAGAGAAGGAAGAAAAAATAAGGGCATCTTTGGGTAGGGCCAGGAGGCCTCCATCTTCCCCTTGGTTTCCATGAGCCAAAAGAAGTGCTCTACCCCTTAAAAACATGGTCTGTGTTAAAAATGGAAAGTGTTCTTGACCTTTCAAGATCAGGATTTGTTTCTTTGAAGGTATTAGCAAGTAGCTCACACTTTTTACATTAGATTAAAACTTTATAATATATATAGAAAATTTTTTCCTAAACTGTAAGAGCCTAAAGGGCACAAAATTTAAGTCCTAGATTCTCTATTTCTTACCAAATGACCATATCCAGCTCCATCAGCCATGAAAAGTAAATCTGTATGCACCAGTGAATGCTCTGAACTGGATTAAATGTGAACAAAGAGCTGGAGTTCTTTTAGCTTTGTCCACTTTTTCTTTGAGCTCCTAGAGTAAACTGTCAGTACTTGTTTTTCCTCTCTCTCCCCTTTGCCATTAGCCTCTGGGAAATACTTTGTGTGAAGAGAACTTGTGCTGGCTTTCTCTGTTGATGTTATCTTCAGATACAGTACCTTTGGGCACTGCCGTTAGGAACATAACATGTTTTCTCTTCGCCTTTAGTTTTGAAGAGAATGCTCAGGGTGCATCATGTGAGGGTGGCAAGCTCTGGAGAACCCTGCAGCTGCATGGGCTGGTACCAGCACTGTGGTTCTGCAGCATAGTGATGTCCTGGCTGGGGGCTGGCTGATTATCTGCCAGAAACCTTGCAATCTGACCTTGGGTAAGGTCAGTCGTGGGTAATTCACCGTCCTGGGTTCAGTCACCAGAACTCTAAAGCAGTCAATGCCAAAGCTGTCCCAAACGACCTACAGCATGAACTACAGTGACCATCACAGCTCCTGTGCATGCTCTTTCACCAGCAGGATTCCCATGGAAACCAAATCCTGTCTCATGGTCAGTACACTGGGGCCAGGGACCCTCTACTGCTTCATCAGAAATAACTCAAGCTCCAGTCTCCATGTGAAGCAGATGTAATTAATGAGACAACAGACACTGATTCCTATTCCACTAAGGCCATAATCTTTCCTAATTTTGTCTGACATCAGATCACCTGAGTCAGGAAATACCTATCTCCTACAAGTGCCTGCATACATACTTTTACTCGAGGTCAAAAAAACCAAAACTATTGGCAAAACAAGAGCGAATTTTTCACTCTGGAGAAGACCATGGCAGGGCTCCAAGAGCGGTCACAACATTTCTGTGTTCTGGGTTGGCTAGATGCAACCCTGTCCCTTTCATGGCAGATGAGAATTTATGGTTTATATTACTTTCAGAGGCAAATATACCTTTGAGACAAAGCTCCTCAAACTTCAGGAATTATGTTAGAGACATGGTTTTTGCTTTAGAAGATGGATTCATTGAGTTAAAATATTGTTTCAATCTAATACAATAAAGCCATGTCATATTTGGTCTTTCACCAAATGAACTCGAGAACCAAATCCTATCTATCTAGAGCAACTGGCAGTGAGGTCTAGCATAACACTAGGGCGGTAGATGTGTATGTAAGGCTGATTTGACCAGCACTAAAAGGACAATGTCTAATTAAAATGACTAGGAAATGACTCTGCCACTTGTTTTATTGAAGTGTGACGGTCATCTCAAAAGGATGCTATTGAAGACAAACTTTATGAAATCTTGAAGAAATGTATAAAAGAACATAGTTAAAAGTACCCAACAGCAAGTTTAGGGTTAGCTAAGGCATATTTAAACAGAAAAGACTGTTTCCCAGGAATGAATGTTCACCAACTATGTTAACAGAACTGTTGTAAAACATATTCTGTAGAAACAGAACATCTTTGACATCCTATGGCAAACTGACGGTGGGTGAATTTGGAACTGATGGTGTCCCATATTAAGAGTGATTCATTCCACACTCTCATATTTCAGTTGAATATGTTATGAAGACCTTCTTAAGCTCAGCTGAAAGATTTTTTTTCTTGTGTTTTTGATTAGTAAATCTGTGCAAAATAATATCGGAAGCCGGTATCAAACAAATTTTGAATACTGTGAGCCGTGACTATCCCAAAAATACTAGTACCCCTGGCATGTTGAACCATTTTTCTCATAACGTGCTATTTTTTGTTTCAAATAAAAAAAGACTTGAAAATCACCACATCACGTGACCTACACCAATCAAATCACCACTGCACTTTCCTCAGAATAGATGTCTAAGGAAAATCATGCAACATGCTGGTCTGAGGACTAATTAGGAAGACAGCCACAAGAATGCTGACAAATGATATAATGCTAGAAACATCTCAGATTGGGAAATACCACCATCTACCTTCAACAATGGTTATCCTGTTTTAATGAGCAGAAACACTTTTTCCAGATTCCTGCTCATGATACCCTTAAAAATTAAGACTTCTGAAAATTTTCACTCTCATAGGTTTAACCTTGTGTGTGCTATTTCTAACTTTTCTCTATGCCAACAGAAAGCAGGAGGTTCCTAACATTCCTTATATGCACTTTATAGAGTTTCATAATTACTTTTCTATTTTCTTCCCTCAAATATTAGTTGCCCTTTACTTCATCTTTAGAAAAAGTTGATTGCATGCAGCAATTGTTTTCTAAACACAGCTTCTATAACCTCAATGTTTCAAATAAGTAAAGAAAAAAATATTAGTTTTTCTGTATGGTCACAGTACTTGTGCATTGTTGGCAGCACACCCAGACAGAGGGAGATGTTCCTCTCTTTCCCTGGGTAAGTTGTACTGTTTAAATTAGAGGCCAGAAGACCTAGTACCCTTCATTCAATGACTAGCACTGTGCAGAACAGCAAATGAACACAGAAGCCTGAGAGCAAGGTCAGTAAAAACTGAGAGGAATGCAGCAAAAAATATTTTTTCCTGCATATTTTTCTTACACTTGTGATAACCTTCATGACTTGCCATGTACTAAATCAATTTATCACCACTTCTGGGACCAAAAACCAAAAGAGCAGTAGAAAATAAATGTCACGGGATGCTTTCATAATTGCTATTTTTGAAGACTAGTTGGAATTACGATAAAAAGGATGTAGTTGATTTTAAAAAGAGAGATTTAACGAGATAGATACATGATAATGCTCTTCTCAAATTAAACCATAAGGCATGGCCCTTGGCTTTTTTCAAACTGTAGGAACTGCTATGTGAAATAAAACAAGGTGTCATAATACTTCATCTTTCTGTCAGTTGTCCTTGGAGAACACTTTATGTTCCACCATAGCTGCTTCTGGGATAAACTTCTGCCCAAACCCTCTCCATTTTACAAAAATAACTATGAAAGTGAATTCCACACATGTGGCTCAGAGCCTGCATCTAGCTTGCTCATTCCTTGATGTTTGTCTCTGACAGCTCTGCAAATTTAATCATGGCCCGTGAAAGTCAAATAAGGTTCTTAAGTTTTTATTTATCTTCATCAAGATACTGCTCGCAGAGAGAGTGGGCATGATGTGGCAACACCTTATGTTACTACCTCAGCAAAATCTGATACGGATTTGAGAGGAATGATCCATGCAGAAATCCACATTGCCATGTCAGACAGTCCCTGCTCAGAGCAGGTCTCATGCCAGGTATTCTCTTCTCCCTCACCCCCTCCCTTTTCCATCATATCTGATAACAGCTGCAAGCTAGTCTGTGGGATTCCTTGCTGTTATACCTCTCTCATGAACACATTCCACTTTTTCCCAGGAAAAAAAGGACCTGCATCCTCATCTCTCTCTCTCTCTCTGGTCATCAAAATGTAGATCAAAACCATTAATTCATGAGCTGGATCTATGAGCTTCAGGCTGAATTTCACATGCTCTTAAGGGATGTGGTGGGTGGTAAAGTTTTTTTGTGTAATATCAAATACAAACCCTTCATACCCACCCTTCCTTCTGTTGTCTTGTGGAAGTTTTTCTCAACTACAAATTACCAAACTAATGCTTAGGTACATTTTAGTTCAGGAAATAGACTGAAAGTAGCAAAATCCTACTGTCTATTGGCAAATAGGCTGTGAGATGGGGGGTCCTTGGTGTGGGACCTTTTGGATTTTGAGTTGCCAATGACAAAAGCTCCGTACTTGAAAGTTGGCTTGACATTTTATTAAGAAGTTACTACTCTGATGGCTTCTTGGTACATCTTGTCTTCAAGACTGGTCCGATCTGCATTTTGGTTTAGTGGATTTTTCTATTCAAAAGCAAGGCAAATATTTTAACAGAAAAAAAAAAGGAAATAATTTGAAAACATAGCTGTCAATGTGTTTGATAAACTACTTGTTTTTAAAAAATAACTCTTGGGAGACCCATTATCACCTAGATTAGACTGAATCAATGCAGTGCCAAGTAAGTGTCATCATGTAGGAAGTTTAAAGATCAGTCATAAAAAGGAGTTTGGAAAAAATAGTTTTGAAAAAAACCTGGTTGCTTTTAATGTGCTTTCACCCGCGGTTACTGGAATACAGCTGAACTGTCTTAAAGGTATCCACCATGTTATTTTATATTCTATATTTGTTGAAGTGAAAGTGTGATTTCCTAGCCCCTTACTGGAATGGGGCTGTGAGATTAAGGGAAAATTTATCTAGGATCATTATTTGCTGCTGTCCAAGCAAAACTGACACTGTGGATATGATGGATTTTAGCTTGTGAAATACTGAATAGTCTTGTTGTCTGGCCTACCTGAGCACTTTGTACAATAAAGCTAAAATAGGCTGGAAAGGGGGGATGGTGTTACAGAATTACGAGTAGAGTTGTTTGTTATATTATCTCATTCACCTTCCTATCACTATGTAAGTTTTCTGCAGTACATGTCTTCCTCTCTGGAAAGATACTGGATAGATGTTCACGCCAGATGATGACCGAGAAGTTTTGTAAATAAAGAAACAATATGATGTTCATTGCCACTAAGACAATTTACAAAGAAAATAAGACACCAGTTTTTCTGGTTTTGGACATTATCACCATGACATTTCTTCTTAGATTGTATCTACCTTCCTTGCATCCTGGTCACTAAACAAAAATCACTCCAAAATACTGATATTTCTGAAACAGGCCTCTCTAAAATAGTGATCTGTGTGGTATTTTGCCATGTATTAAAAAGATGGTGAATGTCCACTGTTAAAAATGCCATCTTCCCTAATCCCTACTTCACTCTAGGAGCTCAGTCCTGCAGTCTATGTATGGATCAGAGTAATTAAGGCAATGAAATTTAACAGAGTGGTATCTGCCAGCCTGGACCTTTTCAAAGTCAATATAATTCTTCTGGCATCTCTTCTAGCATCCTATGTCCAGTGTGCCTGTTTTTAGTTTTGATCTTGGGACAGTGATGTTCATCTATACTCTGGGCTTCTCAATGTCAATGCATCAAGCTGCCATTGAAATGTGGGATGGAGCAACTTCTTTTTAGAAAAGAAAGTAATTGTGCTTATAGGTTATATTTTAGCATGCTATTTCTGAAGAAACTGGAAGTACTCCCAGAAAAGATGAACTAAAACTTATTTAAGCTTCTCCGTTTGGGAACACAATGAGTTAAAGTCTTGGGATTCAGGCAGGGATGTCATTTCTGTCCATTACTTTGGGCTATGTCGTGGGGTCTGAATCACTCTTAATGTAAAAAAAAATGTAGGGAAAGCAGGAAATGACACAACTGGAATTCATCTTCGTCACAGCTAAGGTACAAAGAGAGAGGAATCGTACAGGGCTGACTCATTCCCACTGAACTTCATCTTCCATGTAACTCTCCCCACTGGTGGTGAAGCACTGAAATAAAGTGGTGCTGGCATGGCAAGGTAGAGAACTGGGAGCAACTAGGTAGAGAACTCTGACAAATGCTTAGGCTGTCGAGAGAAAAGTTTCCAAAGTGTGACAGAAACCAAAATAATGGTCTTACTTGTTCCAGACAACTCATCAGAAAACACCTCTTGTGCTAAACTAATAAAGCCAGGTACTGGCAGGAGTACTAGTTGCAAAATAATATCATTTCATATTGCTTCCAAACATGTTTAATAGCCACACACAGTTAATTATAGGTTCATTTAGTTTCATACCAAACCATGAGACTTAACCCTTCGGTACATGGGAAATAATACTATGCAAGGCATACTTCTCATGCTGAAAAACATAAATTTTAGTTGTCCAGGCTAGCAGTTTTAATAAACAAAAGATGGTGTTCCTTTCTATCAAGCTTTTCAGGTGACTTCAAAGTACTTTGACACCAATTATTTAATACTACCTTTATAAAAACACACTATTTCTTAGCGTCTTCATTAACTCTGGTCTGGAAAGAAGCACCGGGTATCTTCATGTCTGATTCACAAAAAGACATCTTTGAGCTTCAGTCCTAATATCCAACATGCTTTTCACAGCTTGGTAAGTGACACTGGAGGTGTACCCATTGCCCACTCTGCCTACACCTAGGGTGTATTCAGCAGGAAAGAGCACCTGAGCTATCTCCAACTCCCTTCCACTCCCTTCAGCCATACTGTTGTGCAGTGATAACGTGACCTAGACTGTTGCAGAGGCTTCAAGCCCTTTGCCAAGGATGGTTGTAGCCTGCATGGGATATCATCGTGTTGGCGCATTAAGCAACAGCTCCTCAGGGAAGTGACAGCTCTTCTTGTCATTTTAGGAGAAATTTCCCTTTACTCCTCCAGCTAATCAGCATGCAATTACATTAGTTACCATAAGGCAGGAACCTGATCACAATAATACATTGTGTTCTGTGGACACATTTCCACACGCTTTGAGTTTACAATTCAAAATATTCACATTGTCATAAAGTAACATGATTTTGGTGTTAATTTTAATATTCTTGTGAGAATAATTATTCCACAAAGATGAATTTCAAATGAAGTTTATATGTAAGAGCTTTCCCCCTCCACTTGCAGCTGGAACAATAGATCCACACTTCCATGTCTTCAAATAGCTTCCACTTATCAGGGATAAGATCCTACCGGCAAAGCCTATCTCTGTAGCCCAGCAGCTGCCAAGATCAGCATGCCCATATGCAGGCCAAGAATTTTAACAAGGATCTTCTGGCCTATAATAAATGAAAATTTCCTCCTATACAGAAGAATGTGGAATTTCCTAATTTTATGCATAATTCCTATTGCAGTCTAAGCAAACCTCTTTGGCTTTCTGTCTTGCTTACCTGGCTTATTAGATTGTCTCCTTTTCATCTAACAGGTACTTTCAGCAATAGCTGAAGCTTCTGTCTTAGAGGTGAGCAATGACGTATTAACAGAAATTCACCTTTAAGGTGCACCATATTGATGCATGTAATTCCCCTCATTTATCCCAATGTCCAGACCAGACGTAGTTGTTGCTTTTTGTTAATGCATCTACCTCTTTATTACTTACAGATGAGTTAAGTAGCAATATCTCACAATGCCATTAATGGTTCCTCTTCATATGCCATGTGTGAATGAGCCTTGGTATCAAGATAACCCTTAACAAAGGGTTAACCAATTGCTCAAGGTCTTTAGTTCAGAAGGTCATAGGATGCCAGAAACAATAGCTTCTTAGCATCAGTTTCACCAGTACACAAACCCATCAATAAAAGAAGCCATGCATGTCTGCAGCATATGTTTAATATATTAATTAGATATTAATTTTAGAAAGCTCTCTTTAGGAGGAACCTTAATATATATAGTACTTTATATATATATTACAATTCTGTTAAGTAGAATTGCAAAAAAAAATCTTACTGCTAAGATATTCCTTAGTATAGTTATTTAAATCTATGATGTTCTGGAAAATATTTTAAGATTGATTAAACCTTTTAGCCTAAATTTGCTCAACCTATAGCAAAGTAGACTTCTCAGGTTAATTTCCCGAGAAAACAAAGTCTAAGTGCTCAGTTGGTGTATGTTTCCCTTCTGCCTTCCTATCTTCCCATGTCCCATTGCTAATGGCTGCATCTTTTTAGTAATTTCAACCAGATATGACAAAGAGTAGACATCTTGAAGAAACTTCTGTGAACTAGAAGACCACCAGGAGGACACAGATCCTAGAGATAGTGCAGGCAGCAGTGTGAAGTTGTTAGATCCCAGGGAATTCAGAGTTTGCCATTACCAGTGAAACAGGCTTTTGCAGGAGAGCACCTCCACTACTTACGTTTCCTGGAGCTTTTCCTCTTTAACCAAGGTCTTAATCCAAGCCTTTTGGACCCATATTCTTGACTCCTTATTGAACTTCTTTATTTACAAGCTAGCTATTGTGCCATCTCAATAGTTGATTGTTTTATTACTGCAGGATTTATATACCCAAAAAGATAACAGTATGTGCTATGACTCAGTTAAAATCTCATGCGGGAATAGCCCTGTAAAAGAACACACGGTTGTACTCCTAACTGTGTGGGGTCTTATGTACTCTATAGAGTAGAAGATCTAATATGCTTAAGGCAAAGCTACTTTCCTTAGTGTAGGCCACCAGCTGGCCAAGAGAACCTATTGCTGGAGCAGTAGCAATAGATGTTGTCTTAGATCTGATTTAGAGTCTGTGAATACTGACACTTCCCAATACTGACACTTTCCTGCTATTTGTCCCAGAGGACTAACTGTAGACCACTACGTGCAGCTCACTTTTAAGTACCAGAAGGCTCAGGGTCATTTCAATAACCAGTTCTAGTGCAAATTAATACTGGTGTCTCTTGGCACTAATTGGGTATGCAAAACCAAGCATCCTCTCTGCAATTATCTGAAACTCTTATCCTTTAATAGATCCATTCTACGTTCTTCCAGTACCAAAACAGGTCATGTTTGTGTCCTTTGACTAAAAGGTTGTTCTTCATTTAATTGATTTTTTAATTGTTTACTTCAAAATACCTGGAAATTCTTTCCATTAAAGCAGAAGTCTGTTCCATTTGTACAGCAAATGCTAGCAATTATGGCTTTTGGTGAGTGTTCAGGGCTTCATTACTTCAGTGTTTTCTGCCACCAAGTGTCTAGTAAAGCATTTGAACTAAACCTTGGTTTAACGTCTTTAACAAAACCTCTGTCACATATTGTTCCAAAAGTCTACTTAGCCTAGGTGACTGAGCTCATGTTACTGACTCGTCACTGCAAGGCTGTGTTCCTGGACATACTTTCAGCTCAGACTCCAGTTGTAACTGGAGAAGATTCCAGTTTCAGTCCCTATTGACAGCATAGTAGCAGAGATTCAACCATGCAAACCTAGAGTTATTTAATGAATGTAGGGATATGTAGTCGGTTGAGGGAAGTTCTCTTCCCTCTCTACTCTGCCCTAGTGAAGCCATATCTGGAGTATTGTGTCCAGTTCTGGTCTCCACAGTTTAAGAGAGACAGGGAACTACTGGAGAGAGTCCAATGAAGGCTA